>JAZHYW010004816.1:0-50796 GCA_037355805.1 Ixodes ricinus
AATGAATGAAATTTGGGTTTTTTGGCGCATCAGCAACAAGAGCCGCTAGTGCAGAACTATGATAAAAAATAGAAAGGACAGGTAGATAACAAAGTCAGCTCATAAGTAATAAAAAAAATTCCAAGACGGTATATGGGCCAATATCGTAGAACTCATGAACATGTGTATGTGGTATGAAGTTCTTCCCCAAGCAAGCTTTATCAGATGAAATGGAACATACTCATGGTAAAACAATACAAAATGTTTGTGGCGTTCACATAATTTGGGCAGACTAAGAATATGTAGAATAGTTAGGGTTCAGAGCAGAAGTCACACTCAATTTCTTCCCCCTTAAAGAAGATGTCCGCCAATTGAGATGCGTATGTCAATCCGCAGTCGACAAAAAACAACCTCGTAAAAGCCTTTCTGATACGCACAGCACCATTCAATTTAGAGTACTTTGATGGCGTATGATTTATTGTAGTGTCAGTGTCATTCTTGCCAGTTCTTTGTTATCTGCCTTCATATTATGCTCTATAATGCTTGTAGCTGGTATCGCAAAAATGTCAACACTGCGATCAGCCGAAGTTGCAGCAGCCCGGTCGGACTCTTCATTACACTGGCTATGCCCATATGGCTGGTGCAGCAGAACTCAATGGCTAGTTTCCGCTCTAGTGCTTTAGCGCTTTCGTCTGGTGTAAATCTGTTACAAGAGGGTTATTTTTTCTAACCCGCGGATTTAAGGAATATATTTATTGCACTAAGCGAATCGGAGAAAACTACCGTTTTAAAGATTTAATAGCTAGAAATGCTCAACTGCCATTATTAAACCATAAATGCGGCTGTGAACACCGTGGCATCTCTATTTATTCTTCAAGAGCACACACTGAATGGACTCCAAAACGAGCACATTCGAAATAATCTGCAGTATTTGTACTATTCTGTAAACAAACTTCTATTAATTTCATAACTGGCATGCATTTCAAAAATTCTTGTCTTATGAAATCTGCGAACACTACTTGTTATATTTAGTCCAAGGAGGGGTGCAGTTTATATCATTGTTGTTCTTCAAGGAGACGATGGTTGCTGGAATTCAACAAAAGGACCAAGGTGTGAAGCTATGTTGTTCAGTCAGTGTTTTTATACGTAAAACAAAGGTTTTGTGATAGATGGTCTATTCACAAGCGAGTACGTTCACATCTTTACCTATTGTATGCTTTGTATGATGGAGTAGACGAAGTTGTTGGCAAGCAGATTCGTAAAGAAGGTACTGAACGCTAAACAGCTACTGCCTCAAGGAACCATTCCTTTGCTTCTGCATATGAACCTGAAGCACCAGTGATGGCGAAATACCCCCGTTGCAAGCCCAATACCCTGGTAGTGAATCGGGTCAACATCTTGGTGTTGCTGGCTGACCCACGATACCACTTAGTCAAGTTGAACGTACAACTGCTCTGTAAATGTAAAAGACGGGCCGATCACCCAGGACTTGTGCGAAAGAACTCTCATAATATTGAGCTTTTCTGGCATCTCAGTCGGAGCGACCAATATATGGTCAAAAGTAGGCTTTTATCAAAAATGACGCCGAAACCTATATTCGGCTCTAACTGTAGCCTGCCCCTGCCAAATGCAGCGAGGGTCGAAATAGGCCTCTTCTCTAGGAAAAGCAGACATCAACAATCTTTTCTGTCGAAAACTTGAACCCATTATGATCTAGCCCTTCGTCATTCTATTGATAATGCATCTGCAATTGGCGCTCGCAGATGGAGAGATTGCAAGACGCAAACGAGATCTGCGTCGTCGACATATAACGAGTGCGCAACATTTGGTGGTATCACCTGTGACAAAGAATTGATTTTCAAGACAAAAAGTGTCTGCACTATGAGAATACAGCCTAAGGGTTCATTCTCCTGAACAAAGAAGACGAAAGTATAGTTCTTAAACGCACCGGAAGTTCTATCTTTTAAAAAAGTTGGCAATGCAGTTGAACATTCTTCCCCGTATACTGTATACGAGATCCCTGCCGAAATACCATACCGCCGGGTGGTATCGGAAGCTGGTCAAAGAGTCAGCAGAACCGATCGCCCAGAACCAGTTATCTACGTTAATGCGAATAGCATCAAACGGTGCGGAGTTATGCGCGTTCGTCAGGTGGCCGGCACACTCTAGATACGCCAGCCCACTCTTGAGGCGATTCTAAATTTGTTGACACTTTCACAGCCCTGCGCACGATCTCCGCAGCCCAGCACGTGCGTTTGTGTCATAGGAAGGCGAGCAAAGCACGCGCCATACGCACAAACACTCAAAATGGTACCGACCAGACTTTCTGGCGTCTCAGCTAGTCTCAACCAACGGTACTCTAAACGGTTGTTTATATCTTTACCATAGGACGCGCTTTACAGCGCTGTCACAGCTACCGGTGCGCGCGCGTTCCATGCACGAGGGCTCATTCCGCTCTCGTGAGGCTGAGCACGGCCGCTACATCACCCTCTCCCGAGCGCGGGAGAGGGTGAGCTAGCGGCCGTGCTCAGCCTCACGGGCGGAATGAACCCTCGTGCATGACGCCGCGCACCTGCTGTGACAGCGCTGTAAGCGCGTCTATGGTAAAGATATAAACAACCGTTTAGAGTGCGTTGAATGACTGCCTTCATAGCTCTGTGGTTAGCGCGTCTGCCTGCTGATCAAAGGGTCAACGGTTCGAATCCCAGCCGGCGCCGGTCTTTTTTGTTGTTATCGACCCGCGGCGTAAGAGGTTAGATAGCCAGATAGATAGATAGATAGATACATAGACGAAAAGTGCGTGAAGTAGCCAAAGAATGCTATTTTCGCGCATTAAAAAAACTGGTAAAACTGTATGTTAATAAAGAAAGCTTCTCTGATACCAGTTTCAAGGCGGACAAGGTGATCAGTTGTAGACGCTTGAAGCACGAAGCCACATTGAAAACGACTTAAAGACTGTTGCTTTCTAAAATAAAAATGAGGCCTGTTTGTTTACAAGTCTCTCAAAAGTCTTTTTCAGACAACTAGTCCTTGCAATGGGGCGGTAACTAGAGGCATTAGATCTGTCTTTTCCTGGTTTTAAAAAAGGGACTATAATGGCTTTTTTCCACTCATTTGGTAGCTGCCCTTCTTTCCATACGCGATTAAAAAATTTAAGAAAATCGAACGATGATTCAGCAGAGATGGGTTAGCATGGTGTAATGAACTCCTATCGGAACCTGGGGCTGAAGGCTTTGATAATGTAAGAGCATAACGTAGCTCAGCAAGTGTAAAACGTTGGTTGTACTCTTCATTTTTGCTGCCAGCAGTAACAAGCCTAACCTTCTCTGCCTTTGCCTTGTGACTTAAGAAGTTAGTGCTGTAATTTCCACATCCTGATATACTTTGAAAATGCCTGCCCAGAATGTTAGCCTGCTCTTCCAGCGAGGAGGGGTATCACCGTCTGGTGACGAAATTAAGGAAATTGAATACCGACGGTAGTCCCCGTCTATTTTCCTGACCCTGTCCCAGACGACCTTGGCACGTGTGGAACTATTGATGGAGGAGGTATAGCCAATCCAGGACTTCTTTTTGCCCGCTTTCGGACATAGCGTGCGAAAGCACGCTTCTGCTAAGGACAAGACATTTAGAGCTGTTGGATATCGACGCAGAATTCCCAGAATTTATTTTGTGTTTTCTTTGCTTCACGACACTCATCGTTCCACCAAGGCTTAGGATGTTTAGGCAAATAGCCTGTCGTTTGGGAAATTGAAACCCGCGTTGCCTCTATTAAGATTGTTGTGATGTGGTCATTTACTTCATCAACAGAAAGCGTTTCAAGGAGGTCATGGGAGAACACAGCAGCCTTTTGAAAAAGCTCCCAGTTTGCGGTTTCTAGCCTCCACCGGGGAGGACGCGACGGCAATCTTGGCAGGAGTTGCGTTGGGGCCAGGTAAACTGCGAAATGATCACTGCCATATGGGTTAGCAATCACATTCCACTGAAAAAGGTAAATATATCCGGGGAACAAATGGAAAGATCAATGCAGGTAAAAGGATTGGTGAGATGAGCTGAAATATGTTGGTTCACCAGTGTTAAGTACACAGAGTTCCCTTGATGAGACGAAACGTTCAACCACTTTTCCCCGACTGTCAAACCGTTGACTCCCCCAAAGTGGGTTGTGTGCATTAAAATCCCCAAGTATAAAAAGGGTTCTGGCAATTGATCAGCCAACTGTTCAAGATCTCCTGCTGATAAAGCAAATGAAGGTGTATGTACAATGAGCAAACAGTAACCAACCGATCAAGTAAAATACGTGCTGCAACAGCCTCTAGAGGGGTGGCTAGAGTTACTTCACAGGCTGCGACATCACTCTTCACAACAGTGGCAACTCCTTCTGAAGAGGAAGAGGAGGTTAAACGGTCCTTTCTGAAAAGTTTAAATGACTTTAAAAAATTGGTATTTGATGGTTTTAAGTTTGTTTCCTGAAGGCAGAGTGCTACTGGCTCATGTTTTTGCAGGAGAAAATTTACATCATCTAGATTGTGAAAAAGCCCTCTGCAATTCCATTGCATAAGGCCCCTAGCCATAAAAACCAAAAACAAGAGGATTGTGAATTATGGGCCAGTGATTCTGTTTATTGTCTTTTTAGATCACTTCTCTTGGGTGGGTTTTGAGGTCCCCCTTGAGAGGAGAGTACCTTCCGTCTGTGACGGGGTAACCTCCATTTCCTCTACTGATGCCTCCGAGCCTTTCGTACGGCTCGGTGCATGTCCACCTTTCTTTGGTAGGTTCTGCGACCCACCCCGAGAGGAGGTACTCTCCGTCTGCGACGGGGTGGCCTCCATCTCCTCTATTGGTGCACCAGTGCCTTTACTATGGCTCAGTGCAGCAGCTGCCTGTGCAGCAGAGATGGAACCCCCAGGGAGTTGGAGTCTCAACCTGGGACCTGGGAACTTCAGTGGTTGCGCAAGGTCCGAGAAGGACACTTGCGTTCCCACAGTTGCCGTAGGCGGTGCAGGTCCCCTGCGCACCGCCTCGACAAACGAGCCTCTATGAAACCCAGAGAGGCGTCGCTTCGCTTCGGGGTAGGAAATACCCTCTGTCACTTTCAGGGTTAGAATTTCTTTTTCTTTCTTGAAATGATCACAAGATCTGGAATATGCCGGGTGATTCCCTTTACAGTTAACACACTTGGGATCTTCGTGGCAATCATCAGCGGTATGTTCGCTGCGCCCACATTTAGCACATGTCTCACGACCACGGCAGGAACGCGAGCCGTGCCCAAACCGCTGGCAACGGAAGCAGCGGATAGGGTTTGGCACATAAGGGCGGACCCTGCAATTTATATATCCTGCTTTAACAGAGGATGGTATGCTATTTAGTTCAAAGGTGAGGATGATGTGCTTCGTAGGGATTTCCTTTCCATCCCTTCGGATGGTGATACGTTTGGCAGCGACAACGGCCTGACCATGCATACCTTCAAGAATTTCTTCCACGGGACAGTCCATCAGGTCATCCTCCGAGATAACACCACGAACGGTGTTCAGTGTCCGGTGAGCAGAAACCGTTACCTTTGTTTCCTGGATATGGTTAAGGCAGTGCAAAGCCGCTGCCTGGTTTTTTCGAATACTTCTACAAAGAGGTCACCAGTAAACATCTTTTTGCAGTTGAACTTTTCCCCTGACAGACCTTTCAGCACCTTTGCAACAAGGAAAGGTGAAATCTTAGACAGTGGCTTGGGTGCGTCTTCAGCATGAACTACAAAAAATTTGGTGATATAGTCAGTGTTGCTTCGTGACTCCAAAAGAGGGAAATTTTCTTCGTTGCGGACCCTTTTCAGGGACCGATCAGAGGTTTTGTTTTGCTTGGTACCCATACAGATGAGAAGGAAAGTTCAGTGCCCGGGTGCACCGCCCACCACGGAGCCCAACAAGGGGTAGGTAATGTGCCATAGCAAGAAGGGCTTGGCTGACACAATTACACTACCAGTGCTGCCCGGGCACTATACCCTAGTGTGGTTGCAGGGACAGGTCCTGTTTCCACTCAAGGTTGGCCCTTGCCGCCTAAGAAGGTGAAAAAGGAAGGAAGAGAGTGTAGGAGAAAAGAGAAAGAGGTTGGAGGAAAAGTGAAAGAAGGAAGAAGAGGGTAGAAGAGGCGACTGACTGAATCATCCTGGTCGGGCCAAGCCAGGACACCCGTCTACGAGAAGCAGGGGCCGAAGCGGTGTATTGCCTCGCCCGGGGGCCCCGAAGGGTCCAAACATACCCCAGGCTCAGCTCAACCACCAGGGTCCTCTTTTCCCCGGACACGGGTTAAGCCACGCACAGCCAGGCGTGGGTGGGTAAACCCACATAGCTCGGGGTTCGCGGTGGCGCCACTCACGAAGCACCTACCAAGGCAGGTGCCCCCTGCGTGCGGGTATGGTGGCCCACGTGGCTGGGGTCCGTGGTGGCGCTACTCACCAAGCACCTAACACCTAAGGTGTAGGCGCCCCCTGCGGGGCAGATGCTTTGACAAAGCCTTACAAGTGTGGGGTACAAAGCAGTAGACAACCAAAATAAATATACCACGAGAAAGGCACAACAACGATCATTCCACGCTTGCCAAAAAGGGAGAAGGAGATGTGTAAGAATACACGTTCAAGATATCTAAATTAAGAAGTGACGTTAAGTCAACGTCGTAAATCACCGGGTCTCGTTCCTTTTGCAGAGCCAAGGCCTCCGAAAGGGTTAGAATTTTCGGGTTTAATATGCTTCACAGACAAATTCTACTTTTGCCCAGTTAATAAACACACAAGATGCACAAGTGCATGTATACATTACAGTATAATTAGCATTCTTCATAGAAAAGCTAAATACGAAATATCTTTATTACATCAGTTTTATAACTAGTATCATCAACACCTGATACGCCTTTGTATTCCAAGTTTAGTACAACTTTTCTTTGTACTCTAGCGTAGAGGTCAGATAAGTTTGTCGTGCAGGTGCAGTCACTTGAAGTACTGATACAGTCAAAATACTCATCTAGCAAAGATTATTTTGTCTTGGTGAGAATTCAATTCGCAATAGAGTGCTTCCATTGTGTATAATAAAAGAGCACTGCTTTCCAGGATGTCCACTGTAATTCCATTTCCGAATTAACCAGCTTTTCCCACTTTTATGTCCCTCCAGACCCTAATAATACATTTCATCTGCAACCATTTGGCTAAAATTCCCGACTCCACTGAGTGCAGGGGGATCGAGAACTTTGGGACAAAAAACAATTACTTTATGACTTTCATCGTCATTATTGTGCTGACTCACCATTAAGAAAAACTAGTCTACAACTATCAACGACGGCAACAATGGAGCACGACTGAGGATGGCTATCTTTTATGGGTTCACTAAAAAAACGAGGAACACGCAAACGCCAATGAAAGCCCACCCCAAAGTAATTGTTCTCTCCCCAAATTACACTAATTTCCTCAGCATTTTGGTTGCATTCCGTAGACCACTCAAAGTTCCCCAGTTTACATAGTGATTTTGCTGAAGCCTCAATCCACCAAAACTTTTTCATTTGGCTGGATGTTCTAGTTTAGGTTAATTTTCAATTTCGCTATAACATTAAACTCAACTGAGTGTTTCAACTCAAGATCGTTTTCAGTTTGTCTAAAATTCCTGATTGCACTGAATGCTGGGGAATAGGGGAACTTTGGGACAAAAACAATTACTTTATGGCTTTTCTCCGCATGCCATAAGGGATTGGAAGATCAACAAGAACTGAAGTGCTGATACTGTTTTCCTGAGAACCCAAAAGGCATGTTCATGCAGCACTGTAGACGAAAGCACTGACTTTGCACTCTCTCAGTGCTGTATCAGCACACGGATGCGTATGATTCCACATTTTCTTGCTTACACACCCAGGGCAGTGCTAACTCAGTGCTCAGTCAGCACAGAGCAATAGTGTTGGATCAGCACTAACAGTAGTGCTGAGTCAGCACTGAGAGTAATGTTGAATCAGCACTGACAATAATACCAAGCAGCACTGTCAGTAATGCTGAGTCAGTGCCGGGTAATGCTGAGTCAACACTGACAGTAATGCTGAGTCTGCACTGATAGTAATGGCTGCCAGTAACACCGATGCAACGCTGACTGCATTATTTTAGCGCTGAGCTAAGCTAGTACAAGACCATTGTCCGCAATGGAACTCCACAAACTTCCAACAGACAACCAAGCAGTCTGGAATCTCACCAGCGCTGCAATGCCCCAGGACGTCTTGTCCTGGAGGAAGTCGAGGTTGTTCCTCCGCATGTACAGCAGCGCTCCGATGAGGGCCACCAGGATGACCAGCGCAATCGTGCCCGAGTAGCTCGGCGGCCGGAAGATGCGGATCTGCCAACGCGAAGGTACGCGACACTGCCTCACCCAGCCGCAAAGGCACCATGCCGCCCAAAGAACCCGCTTGCAGACGGCGGGACGCTTGCCTTTTCAGAACCAAGATACAGAGTTTCTGTACACTTTGCTGAGCACCACAACCAACGTGTTCCAATGGTAGGTTATTGCCCCGCTTGGTCGACACCGCAACCCAGGGTTGCGGTTCAGCTGAAAACATAGCAACCGCATGTAATCGCAGAAATTGCATGCGACCACACGCAATCATGGTCGGCGTTACATCACGAGATTGCACCGACTTTGTATGCTTTAGAAGTGTGTAAAAGCCACAACGAAACTTGGCTGCACTGAAACGCATGAAATAAAAAGTGCATCCTGCCTTCCAGGGGCTCCGAAACCGGGGGGGGGGGGCATGCCTCTCTCCCCTCTTTTCAAATTTGTTCTGACCGCCCCACTCACCTCTCCTCCTTTCTCCTCCACCACCCGTAAGTCTGCTGCATGTTGAAGCCGCACTCCATAGGTGAGACGAACGATAAATCTTGGAAGCCTTATTAACCTCGTTCGTTCGAAGTTGTCATTCAATATTTGTCCAATATGTGCGTTCTCACTAATAAATTAGACTGCAGCTGTCAATTCTCCTGCACTTCGTCAGTGGTCGTTCAAATATATATATATATATATATATATATATATATATATATATATATATATATATATATATATATATATATATATATATATATATATATAATAAGTCGGAGATCCGTTCTTGCGGAGTTGCTATGCTAAGAGTTTATTGTATGTTTATTGTTCTCATACTTCTAATAAGAATAGGAGCAAGAAGAAGAATGAGGAGTTCATTGTTCTCAAACTACTCTGCCTCTACCTATATATATATATATATATATATATTGTCGGGACGTTTATTGCCCGGTCCCTCACGGGGCGAGCTGACGGGGCGAGCTGACGAAGTGACCGTTGGGGTGCTTGCTCTGACGAAGTATCCCAGGCTAGCTCTGGCTGGCGCGAGTCTCCTGCGCTCGTGCCGCGTGCTGTGCCGACCAGCTCGCGTAGCCCGGCGCCTCTAACATATGCCCGCCCCTCCTCTGGGGAAAGGCCATCCTGGCCGTTTTCGTGGCGGTTGTAGGGCTTGATTCGTGTGACGTGGACGACGTCTGGATCGCGGGTTCGGGCGTCAGTTGGTGGGTTCAGAAGCTGGACGAGGTAGTTGACGGGTGACGTCTGCTGGACGATGCGGTAGGGTCCCATGTAGCGTGGTAGAAACTTTTGGCATAATCCAGGCTTGCGGAGGGGAAAAGCGACGAGGACCTCGTCTCCAGGGGAGTAGTTGACGTTGCGGTGAACTTTGTCGTAGCGTAGTTTTGATTGTAGCTGTTGGTCTGATATGCGAGAGCGGGCTAGTCGGCGGCATTCGTGAGTATGGGCAAGAGCGTCCGCGACAAATTCGTTGGAATAGTCAAGCTGTTCCGAGGGGAAGATGGAATCCAGGGTACAAGATGCTTCGTGTCCATAGAGAAGGTGGAAAGGGGAAAATGCCGTGGTACTCTGACGTGCGCTGTTGTATGCGAATGTTATGAAGGGTAGTATGCTATCCCAGTTGGTGTGAGTTTCTGATATGTATATTGAAATCATATCGGCTAATGTGTGATGGAATCGCTCGGTCAGCCCATTTGTCTGAGGGTGATTCGCGGTCGTGGTACGATGTGTGATGTTGCAGGCACTAAGTAACGCTTCGACGGTGGTAGACAAAAAGGACGGTCCGCGATCACTTATGAGAGTACGTGGAGCTCCGTGGCGGAGAACCACCTGGTTAAGCAGGAATGCAGCAATTTCGGGTGCTGTGGCGTTGGGAAGGGCCGCCGTTTCGACGTACCGGGTTAGATGGTCGATTGCGACAATTATCCAGTTGTTCTGAGACGTGGATGTCGGGAGGGGTCCGAAGAGGTCAACTCCCACAACGTCGAATGGTAAATGAGGTGGAGCAATGGGTTGGAGAAGTCCGGGGGAGACGACGTGGGACGCTTTCGACGCTGGCACAGGGGGCAACTCCTGACGTAGAGAGAGAGAAATACTTTATTTTAAAACAACTCTTAGTCCGAGTCGTCGCTATCTAAGGAGCCCGGCTGGGTCCCTGGCTGTGGTGCTGGGTCCGGTTGACAGGATCCCCTTATGTGCTTGATGTGGGCCACCAGCAATGGCCACAGGGTCGGGCGGAGTTCCTGGGGTGGAGCGGTCCAGCTCTCCCAGGAATACGGGATGGAAGGTGGGATGTGAGATTGGGTAAGAATGTGTACTTGAATATGGTCGCATACATTCCGGGCCAGAAGAACCGATGTCGAACTCATGTGTAGGTTTTTAGGAATCCTAGATGGCCGGCAGTGGGGTCATCGTGTAGATGCTGTAATACTTCTTGTCGGAGGTGTTGAGGGATGACAAGAAGCCAACGCTTACCTTCTGAATCATAATTTCGACGAAACAACATTCCGTCAATAATAGAAAATTGTTTAGTTTTATTAAGAAAACGTCGATTATTGGACGGCCTGGTGCCATTCAAGTGAGAGATTATGTGATTTATCCACGGATCTGCACGCTGCTCAGAGGGGAAAGTCTCACGGGAAATAGGAGCGATTGAGGCCGTGGTGTTTGTGTCAGGTGGAACTGGAGTAGTGTTAAGAGGAAGTGGACATCGAGAGAGGGAATCGGCGTCTTGATGTTTTCGACCACTTTTGTAGACGATATGAAAATCATACTCTTGGAGTTTTAGCGCCCATCGTCCAAGGCGTCCTGTTAGATCCTTAAGAGATGTAAGCCAGCACAAAGAGTGGTGGTCGGTGACCGCTTCAAAGTGTCTTCCATAGAGGTATGGTCGGAATTTGCCGATCGCCCAGACTACGGCAAGAGCTTCGCGCTCCGTGGTTGAATAGTTTTGCTCAGGTTTGATCAAAGATCGGCTTGCATAAGAAATAACTTGTTCATCCGGGGAATCTTTTGATCTTTGTAATAGAACAGCGCCAAGGCCGAAGCCGCTTGCATCAGTGTGAATAATTGTGGTAGCAGAAGGGTCAAAGTGGCGTAAAATTGGCGGAGTTATCAGGATTGACTGCAAGAGGGTAAACGCCTTCTGACATTGATCAGACCATTGAAACAACGTGGCTTTTTGTAGTAATTGATGGAGGGGTTGGCGATTTTGGCAAAGTCGCGAACAAAACGACGGAAGTATGAGCAAAGGCCAATAAAACTTTGAAGTTGTTTAATGCTGTGTGGTTTGGGGAAGTCGACTACTGCTCGAATTTTGTCAGGATCGGGGCTGATGCCAATTGCATTTCCAATGTGACCGAGAACCTTAACGTGCTCAGCAGCAAATCGACATTTTTTGGTGTTGAGCTTGAGACCGGCTTTTTGGAGATATGAAAGGACTTCTGAAAGTCGGGTAAGGTGATCGTCGAAGTTTTTGGAAAAAATTATAATGTCGTCCAAGTAACATAAGCAAGTTTTCCACTTGAGACCTCTTAGGACCGAGTCAATCATGCGTTCGAAGGTAGCCGGTGCGTTGCAGAGGCCGAAAGGCATTACGTTAAATTCATATAAACCATCTGGTGTTGTAAAAGCTGTTTTTGGTTTGTCCTGTTCGGCCACCGGTATCTGCCAATAACCAGATCGCAGATCCAAAGACGAAAAGAAGAGGACCCGGCCAATGTATCCAAAGCGTCATCTATGCGGGGCATGGGATAGACGTCTTTTTACGTAATTTTGTTTAAACATCTATAATCTGCACAAAAGCGCAAGCTTCCGTCTTTCTTCTTGACTAGGACGACAGGTGATGACCAATTACTTGAAGATGGTCGAATAACACCTTGTGACAGCATTTGTGCAACATGCGTTTCAATGGTCTTTCGTTCTGATAAGGAAACTCGATATGGACTCTGGCGAATAATATTTTCTGTGTCTGTGGAAATGCGATGTTCGGTTTGGGAGCACTGTCCAAATGTTGTAGGGGAGATATCAAAAACATTGCGGAAACTGCACAGCATAAAGAAAAGCCGTTCCTGTTGGTTTGGCTCCAGCGTAGAGGACATGGTCTTTACTAGCGAAGAGTCTGATGAAGTAGTGGGTCTTTCCGCAGGTTGAGTAGGTGAAGCTGGTGCGTTATTACGTATGTCTGGTAAACACACTTTCTCTGCTAATCCGAGTGACTGCCCTTTTGGAAGAACTACGACGTGTGGGTTGGTATTATCAACAGCTACCCAACCGGCTCCATTTTCGACAGTGGCTACGGCGTGAGGAAGAAGTAACCCGTTTTGCAGTAGAGGTAAACGTTTGGCCTCAAAAAGGACGTCTCCAGCGATATGTGTTGACGGAAATACTTCAACGAGGGATGTGGCATTTGGGAGTAGTTCGACATCAGAAGTTAGACATAATTTAGCTGCAATGATTAGTGTTTGGATTCTCAAAAAATTCGCTCGAAAGGTGTAGTTCAGAAAGACCACAATCAATTAAGGCTTCGCTAGGCTGAACAAAATCGCACCCAAGTATTACCTGAGCTATGCACTTCGATAAAACGACAAACTGGACGTGATAGAGGACGTCTGCGATAGAAACGCGAGCCGTACACACCGAAGAAGGGTGGATGATGTCGGTGTCCGCTCCACGAAGTAGGCCCTGGGCTGGTGTGCGCACTTTACGGAGTTGTTTGCAGACGTCTTTTCTCATAACGCTGACAGATGAACCTGTGTCAATGAGGGCGAAAAATGGGTGATCGTCGATGAGAACGTTGATGTAGTTTCGTGCAACGGGATGATTGTTTGGAAAATCGACTACGGCAGTTTCACCTCCGGGAACTGCGTAATTTAGTTTTCCGTTTGTAGCCTCACTGGAAGGGAGGATGCAGGAAGCATCGGTGATGATGAACGGCGACGATACGGCGAAAGAGATTGTCGTCGGTTGTGGCGGGGCTCCGCAGCTCTGTCGTATCCGGGAGGCTGGTCCGTGCGGCGATTCGGGCTATTGGAATAACGGCGTAGGGGCTCGTCATAGTTGTATCTTGATGCTCGGGACCACTGTCGTTCCTCGTCGTTGCGACGTCGTTGGCAGTAACGTGCGATGTGTCCTAGCACACCACAGTAATAGCAGGTCGGTGGTGCGTTGCGCCACGAGTTGTTCTGCGGTTGACCGAAACGTGAGTCAACGATGGGTGCAACAGGCGCGGGCGTAGTAGTGGGCGGCAGTACAGTTGCAGGTCTGCAAACAACTGGTGCTGGGGCTCTGGAAAGGACCTCCGCGTATGAGGGTCTGGGTGTTGACTGCTCACAGAATGTTGGTGAGGGAATACCCATGAGTTGTACGAGTTCATTCCGAATTACGTGCTGAATCGGCGTTTGGGGCGTTGGGGAAGCCGATGGTTGTGCTAAAAGCTGGTTCAGTTCCTCTCGCACTATCTCGCGGATCAGAAATCGCAGTCCGTCTTGAGTTGTTGGTTGAATGGCAGGGGAGGGTAGGTGCGCTGGGCCCGGAGAGAGGTGTCCCGGCACACTTACTGCCGCTCCAAGAGACTGGACGCGGTGTTGGCGGGCCTCCGCGAGACGTGTGCAGCCGCTGACGACGGCGTTGACATCGGGAGGCGGCTGATTGAGGAACATCGCGAAAGCTTCCTCGGATATTCCCTTCAAGAGGTGGCGGACGCGCTCAGCTTCTTGCATTTGTTCATTCGCTCGGCGACAGAGACGGAGTACGTCCTCGATGTAGGCTGTGTAGCTCTCGCCTTGCTGTTGCACACGAAAGTTAAGGCGACGTTCTGCTGTGGCGCGGCGATTTTCAGGCCTACCGAATATTTCCTTTGCACGGGTTGTGAAGGCTTCCCATGTGTGCCACTCTGTCTCGTGATTTAGATACCAGGTTTTGGCCACATCGGTGAAGTAGAATATGATGTTGGCCAATTTACTGGCGTTATCCCAGCGGTTGTAGGTGGAAATCCGCTCATAGATGTCTAGCCACTCCTCGATTTCTTCGTCTCCTATGACCGGAAAATACCTTGGGATCCCGCTGGCGCGAGGATGGATGCCAAACGGGCCAGGGCTGTGGAGGTTGAATTGGGTTGGAACCTCCGGCTGTGGGTGTGGTGAGGGCGGGTGAGGGAGGTCGAGAGGTGCCGGCGGGTGGTGGCTGCGCGGCCGACGTGCTGGGCTGAGATAGGGTGCCACTACGAAGCTCCATAATCGTACCTGAGGTCGAGGAAGGGCGTTGTACCCCGCACCTCCACCAAGATGTCAGGACGTTTATTGCGGTCCTCACGGGACGAGCTGACGGGGCGAGCTGACGAAGTGACCGTTGGGGTGCTTGCTCTGACGAAGTGTCCCAGGCTAGCTCTGGCTGGCGCGAGACTCCTGCGCTCGTGCCGCGTGCTGTGCCGACCAGCTCGCGTAGCCCGGCGCCTCTAACAATATATATATATATATATCTATATATATATATATATATATATATAGAGAGAGAGAGAGAGAGAGATATAGATAAGACATGTGTTCCAGGATGCTTCAGGTGGTCCACTATTTTCGAAAATTCCAAATGACACTGCCTATGCGATTTTCAAAGAGGTAACCTACAACAAAAGTGCGTATTGTCCTTTCATACAGCAGGGTGGTAAAGTTTCATATTCAAGACCACACCTACAGATAAAAAATACTAGTTCATTCCACCGTGACGTCATGTGATAAATGTTGACCGGGGCGTTCTTATTGGACAGGGGCGTGGTGACGCCTTGATGGGATTTGGGATGATATGGAATTTATTTAGAGGTCGAAGTATTTTCCCATCCCTCGTCAGACAGACATGATGCCAGGGAAGGGACCTCGGTCAGTCCTTGATGGAACGTTTTTTCGAGCCCATTGAAGACTTTTTGTCGTCCAAAATCACTACCTTCAAGGCAAATTGCCAAGCCTACGGGAAAGTAATTTCGGGATCAAAAGCTTTCACTTCCAACTTCAAGCTTCATCTTATTTGGCGTCTCAAACAAGTTTGAAAAATGTATTGCAGTATCAGTTTCTGTGTTTGTATTTCTGCCCTCCCTAAAATGTATTCCTGTATTTGTATTAGTATAGATCGTACATATATATATATATATATATATATATATATATATATATATATATTTTTTTTTTTTTTTGCAGATCAACGTTTGCCTGTTAAATGTGGTGGTCCAAACGGCCGCTACGCCGCACATTGGGCTTTTGATAATTTCGAACGTGGACGGAACTTCGAATTCATTCGGAAATCGGAGCTTATTCTACGTTTTGTAAGCCACTATAATCTACGTATGTACTGGCTCGTATCTTGCGCCGCCTGTTGGCCGCTTCCTGCAGCGGCGGACACAGAGCGAAGAAGATCTAGCTCGAGATCGGCGGCGAACAGCCCATGGCCCGAGCCCACCTCGAGCGCCCGACCTGCATGCGCAGCTGCGAACATGCAACTCGTTTGTTCCGGAAAAATTCTGGGCTATCTATGAGGAAAAGGGTAGAAATAAATAGCGGTTGAATCCCCCTTAATGCACGAGAGCTTGTGCCACCGAGATCTACCCCACAGCAAGCAGATCGTGCTTGTAGCTTTTCCTGCGGTACACCATAAGGTGAAATAGAGTTTAGATTATGCTTCAAAATAAACAAAACAGGATAGCATGCGCACAAAAAAAACATGCACACAAACATGTGGAATGCGCCACATCGGTAGTCTAAAATACCTACGACATGTTGGTGATCGCACGTGTGTAGCATGATAGCCCCACGTGCAAAATCCCTGTGCGCGCTTCAACCAGCATTGTTCCATGTCTTAACCCAATATGTTGAGGGTCTACAAATGACGGCATGATTACGTTACACACACTCGCGTGCCGACTTTCTGTCTCTAAATTACAAACAGACTGCTCCGCTGACACGGTGAGGATCCGGCCACCTGATCTGGGGATTCGCGTCATGGGCTTCTGATGAAACTGGCCATTTTGAGGCGGGGCAAAAAGGGGGGGGGGGGGGGTCAGTCGTGGGCATTTGACACGGGGCTTTTGTCATCGGGTGCTTTCGTGCACCACCCGATCGTACATAGGGCATCAACATTCTGTAAAGCGGTCTCCTTCGTGGAACTTGCAAGGCCACTGTAATATGTGTTCGTGTGATCCTTTGCTGGATAAAACACAAATTCCGGAATCCGGGCAAGTAGGAACCGAAAACAGAGGGGAAATCTTTTGAGGCGTTCAAAATCAGTGTAAAGGATGATGGTGGTTGCATCAGTGCGTCGTCACTCGTTTTATCAAATAAGGAATTCAGGTTCATTTGGGGTGAGGTATAATAAAGTGTGTGTATATGTTCGTTTTTTTCCAAATAAAATTCAATTGCTTGTAATCAGGGTTGGGCACAAATACTCAAAAAATGTGTTTGGAAATACAAATACTGGGATACATTAAAATAGTAGCTAAAATACTGATACTGAAATATATCTGTAAAAGTGTATCGCGATACGTATCGGAAATACATTTTAAATTGGGGGGAAAAGTATTTGGAAATACAAATACAGGAATACATTTTAGGGAGGGCAGAAATACAAATACAGAAATGCTGATACTGCAATACATTTTTCAAACTTGTTTGAGACGCCAAATAAGATGAAGCTTGAAGTTGGAAGTGAAAGCTTTTGATCCCGAAATTACTTTCCCGTAGGCTTGGCAATTTGCCTTGAAGGTAGTGATTTTGGACGACAAAAAGTCTTCAATGGGCTCGAAAAAACGTTCCATCAAGGACTGACCGAGGTGCCTTCCCTGACATCCTGTCTGTCTGACGAGGGATGCGAAAATACTTCGACCTCTAAATAAATTCCATATCATCCTAAATCCCATCAAAGCGTCACCACGCCCCTGTCCAATAAGAACGCCCCGGTCAACATTTATCACATGACGTCACGGTGGAATGAACTAGTATTTTTTATCTGTAGGTGTGGTCTTGAATATGAAACTTTACCACCCTGCTGTATGAAAGGACAATACGTACTTTCGTTGTAGGTTACCTCATTGAAGATCGCATAGGCAGTGTCATTTGGAATTTTCGAAAATAGTGGACCACCTGAAGCATCCTGAAACACATGTCTTATCTTCTGTTACGGTTGAAAAAAACGATATGGTGGCATCCCTGTTGTGAAGGTAATTCTTGCCGACCCTCCGCCACCTACGCATGGATTACAGTCCTCAAGTTTTGTCTTGCATACTCCAAATAAAGGGGGGGGGGGGGAGAGTATTTCTCAAGAAATGTAACGAAACACATTTCACCCTGATTGTATCGCGATACAAGTTGGAACATTCAAAATGTATTTCGATACAGGAATACGGACACTGGTGAAAAAAAATGTATCGCGATGCAGAAATACAGATATGAAATTATTTCTGAAATACTATCGCGAGACATTTGTATCGCGATACTGCCCAACCCTGCTTGTAATGCTCCGAGTGTGCACGTCTACTTCTTTGTGATCATTTTTTTTGCGCCTTTAAGTATAGGATTTTGCACCTGACGTCACCTTCCGGTTAGACTCGAAATCGAAACCAACATTGTCGTCTGCTATCATGCCTTGACGCCATGTTGGAGGCACTCGGCGTCTTATTGTGGCAGCGGTAGTGCCGTAGAGTCATAGAGCCGCGTATTTGTATAATCACATTTCAGAATATTTTGTTTCCCTAGTCAATGTCAAAGAGGTTCCTCATCTGACACGAAGTGTTGTCCACAAACCCGTAGTTGGGGTACGAAGCTTTTCTGTCGGGATCATAGAGTCAACATAATAATCTAGAGCGAGAGTCTCATGCATTTGGCTGCGACGGAACGGCGAGGCATAGGCGCGTGGACATGACGGCGGCCCTAGTTGGCGGTCCCGATGAACCCATTTCGCTTGCGACGCCTTAAAGGGATACTTCAACGAAATTTGAAATATATCCGTCGTGTTCAAAAATAGGTTGAATATGATCCACAATATCCGTAAATGACAATGGCACGTTTGTATTTTGAGCCTGGTGGCTGTATTTTTTGTTATAAACGGCCCACTCTGGCAAGCGCTCGGAGAAGGCCCAGCTTCGAGCACGTGACATCCGACGCAATCATGACGTAGTTCATCTCGGGACGAGCAAAGTCACCGCGAGGCTGACGTCGAGAGGATGGCCTAGTCGTTCCAGCCACCGAAGCGGCTGTTCTTCTATGAATTTTGAGTGACGGGTTAACCTTGTCTAATATTGTAGAGGGACAATAGCGACTTCTGGGTCACACAAAAGGGATTCTCGTGAAGAGGGGAGTTCCTCCTTCCCCTCTTCTCTCGTCGTGGCCGGAGGCGAGACAGTTGCCGTCACTACCTCTCAAGGTTCCTAGACGGGCATTACAAACGAGGCGTTAGCGACATCCACCAGGTGCTCTTTGCTAATCGTTTAATTCGTTTTAAAATTCCTTTTCGTGACTTTTTAAACAAGATATTGGTGTGTTCGATCTGATACTGCTCCTTTGAACACATATAGACCAAAAAATTAAGCGCCGAAATTTCGTTGAAGTATCCTTTTAACATGCACAAAGAAGCAGCAAAACATATATAATTTCTGTACCATGTTATTTTCTTTTTTACTTTACAGAAATACACCTGAATCGCGCTTTGACAAAATTAAATAAAGTTTACAAGCGCTCGAGCAACTTCAACTTCTCGAGGCAAAACTAACACGCCTAAACCAGCCTATTTAAGCATGCTTCTAGTAATAAGCCAATGGTATTGCCAGACTAACATTGACCATTAAATGCCACTGTGTTCTTGCAGTGTCGATGAGTAGATTCTGACTAACCTTTATGTGTGCGTTTAGCGTGACATAAGAACATTGAAAAAGCGAGGTCACCGAAAGGTGACTTCACTTCTTGGGTCACTCTTTGGGTTCAAAACTTCGATCCACGAAGTTTCTTCGGCGTGGCGCAAAGGTGCTCCGGCATACCTTGAGTTAAGCAAGCTTGATCTTATCAGCTCCACTCAATATCGGTGACCTAAATTTTGGTCCCAAATCGTTGCTTCGCCTGTCATGGCTTATCTGTCGACACCTTGGTATGGGATGGGGTACCAGTTCTCCTAAAAATGGTGCAATGTCCATCGCGTCCGCACTTTATCTCAGCCTGTGTTTCGCCCTGGTACCCCAAAAATTAGGTGAGCTTTTGTCCGGTGATCTTTTGTCCGGTTACCCAGTGAGCTCGTACACAAATAGAAACTCAGTGCGACGTCAACTGCTTTCTCATAAAAACGCGGTTAATTAATTCGAATTATTTTTTTTACTCGCCTTGCAATTTTTTTACATCTCTTTAAAGCATCTCAGATTTTTCTTCTCCACTATGGTAATTCCGTCGCTTTAGCTTTATGACATACCGCCCCCGACTACGTAAACTTTAGGATTTTCTTGATAAAATTGATACCTGAACGTTAAGCCGGGGTCACACTGCTTATAAAACCTACAAAGGACGGTCTGCGGACAGATTCGAACGCGAGTCACCGCGAGGTTTGTGATTCGATTGCTGCAGAGCAATGAGTTGAAGAAGAAACATGGCACGCGGCATTCGAACCACGGATATCGCGATGACTGAATAGGGTCTCAACGCGGGCACGTAGCCAGGATTTTGTTTCGGGGGAGGGGGGGGGGCCCTCCCGTGACAAAATGTTGTATGAGGGGGAGGGGGGAGAGGAGGTCCCAACAAAATGGAAGATTTCGGGGGGGGGGGGGCGAGCCCTATGCCCCCCCCCCCCCTGGCTACGTGCCTGTCTCAACGTTACTGGAGCAAGCTTGTTCCAGTAACGCTGTCGTGTCTGTCAGACTGTCTTTTGTATGAAGTGTAAGCGGTGTGACCTGGGTATTAATTTAGAATTCTATGTCGGGTCATTGGATCAAAAAGGAGCAAATCCCATTCCGTCTCCTCATTTGTTTTGTACCCAAACGTTTGCTTAGTATAATTTTTCTTTGCCAATTACCTAGATCGGTCGCACATATAAAGTCGGAGTGCACAGAATGTGAAATATGTGCGATAGGCGAGCTGCCTTCGTAGGAGTATTTTGCACTTTTGTTTGGCCACCTCAGACACCACACATCAAGTGTACTCCGAATTTTTCCGTGGGATAATGGCAAGTTTATTTTTCTTCTTCTGTTGGCAGGGGGCAGAAAAAACTTCGAGATTTTGCCTCTTGCCTTTGACTGTGAGGGCTTATGAAGACGGAAGTAGTAGTACGCGACGAAATGGAGCTCCTGACCTTGCCGCGTGACACTGCGCCAGTCTGCCTAGAGAGGAGCCAAGAGGCTTCTATGGAAACAGGGCTTGTGCCCGCGCCCTATTGGGCAAGCACATTGAAGACAAAGATGTTGAGACAATCTAGGAGCCCAGTGTAATATAGCTAACATTATACCCCATTCACACGACCGTAAAGGTACGTAGTGCTGTACCTTTAGCTAAGGGACCTTTATTCTCTGCGGCCAATCAATTAACGATCTTCCACGCGTGGCGTGTGCTCGCGACCCAAGAGCACGGGCTGATTCGCCGATAGCAAAGGGACCTATGTTAAAGGTACATTGTGTTGACCGTGTGAAGGGGGTATTACTTTGATTATAGCGAAGGCTAGAGCACGAGTTCATAGCACTGCAAGAGGATCCGGGTGCACCAGAGCTCATGCAGCGGGATTACGTTGTTTCGCTTTTCCAGACTTCACTCTGCCGTGACGATCGCTCGCTCCCTCGCTCGCTCAAAATGTCTTAAAAAATACAGGCTTTTAGGTTACGGTGGAAGAAACACAGTTTCCTTCTACCGTGTTCCACGCCAAACTCGTCAAATTAAAGGACCCATGAAACGAATTTTGGACTGCAATAAATCAATTTCTATTGGTATTTTACTAATAGCACATCGTTCAGTGGGCCAAAAGAAAAAAGGTAGAAAGTCAAAAGCCTGACTTTCGGTACGAAAATTTGAAAACACAGCGGACTATTTCGTACATCCTTCCCTTCGTAAGCTCGCTGCCTTTTCTCTGCGATACATCCGCGGACCCCGCAGCGCGTCATCGGGCCCCCGCAGCGCGTCACCGGGCCCAAACGAACGTCACACGACACCGGAGCTCACTTAATCCCTTCACCCCTAAGCTGACATTGTGGTGGAAGCTACGCGCTTGCCGGACCAATCAGCCGCCCCCTTTCATCACCTCACCTCATTCTCTGCGGGTGGGTATGCGCGAGAGAGCGTGATCACGTGGCAAAAGTGTGGCTGGCCCAAGGAGCACGTAGCTTCCACAGCACTGTCAGCTTCGGGGCTGAACGGGGTGGGGAAAGCAACTTTTGTCTGAATTTTGAGCGACGGCTAATCTTCTAGGGGGAGAACGGCTGCATCCGGGTTGCACAAACGAGGGTTCCAGCAAGAGGAAAGTCCACCCTTTCCGTCTTCTTGGATTGTTTGGTTCAATGCGCGATTTATGAGTTGAGGAGGAAAGCTAAGAAGGAAAATGTTGAAATGCCAAAGAGCGGCGCTGCTCGAAGGAATCTGCTACGTCATGGCTACGTAGCAAGTTCCCCAACGTTGCTAGATTACCTCCCAAGTAGGCTCCGCATGCATCCACCAGGCGCACATTGAAAGATAGTTATATTTGCTTAAAATTAGTTTTCCTTGTGCCTTTCAACGGAAGACTGGTGTTTGAGGTTAGGGTGCAACCTGCAACACATTCAAGCTAGAAAATGAGCGCTGGAATTTCGTTTTCCTACCCCTTTAAAAGGGTCTCCAAGCAGAAAGGATCGAAAACAGTGCGCGCCATCTATCGGTTTTCTTTCCAACGAATTCTCGCGACGACGAAGGAGCCACGCGTGCACTGATCGCTCTAATCCCAAACCCCGTTCTCGGCCCTTAAGCTTTCCTTAGCCTTGCCGCCGTGACCGGCCTTCCCCCTCTTTCGGCCTCGACACCCCTCCTGGCCCTTTCGCAGTCGTCGGCCTAGCCCCCGCACTCGGCAGTTCCGGCTCGCTCGGCCCTAATCCACGCTCGGTCCTTCCGTGAGGTTCGGCCCAGAGGGGATGCTGCCGTTGTAGTCAACTTCCCCCGATTGTGGACACACGTATTGTACAGCTAATGATAGATAATTCACAGTAGGGAGTAAGCACAATAAAGCAGAAGAATATGACAACGCAAGCCCTCAAGGCCCGTTCACACTTTTGCGACCTCTTAAAACTGGGTTCCTTAAAACTTCTTAAACCAGAGGACACACTGACGCCATCTATTGGGTAGCAGTGTAAACTTGGCGGTCCGGCATATTTTTTATTTCTCTCGCGCAATATCCTTTCTTTCTTGGCTCGAAAACTTTTGCCAATGTTATAAACGAGCCTTTCTTATGAGTATTACGCACATTTGACCTCGGAAATCCCGAAAAACCTTCTCTCTTCGGAAATGCAGTTCCAGGGTCACCGCATAGATGGCGCCACAATGTCAGTGTGTTTCCTTGTTTTAAGAAATTTTAAGAAGTTTTAACAGATCTTGGCTCTCTCAGTCGTACTCGGTTGCAAGAGTGTGAACGGGCCTTAAAGCTTAAAAATCGACGTACTGTACTTCGTTTCAGCTTCGGTCCAGACGCAGCCAAAGCTACAAGCGCGAGCTCCTGGCTTTCAGCATCCCTGCCAAGCACGCGCGCTCGTGCAGTACAAGCACTGTTCTGGGCCACATACTCGCGCTTGTAGCATCGGCTGCGTCTGGACCGAAGCTGAAACGAAGTACACCTGGGTTCTACTGCAGTTGACCCTTATGCTGACGGTACGGTGGGAGCGACGGGCTCGCAGAATTAATCACCAGCATTTCTATTCGTCACCTGGCTTTCCTCTCTGTGCGTGAGTATCAACGAGGTAGAGGGGCTTAGAGCGATAAACCGGGGTTCCGGTCTGCATTCGAAAGTGACCCCCATAAGGCGGCTGCCATTGTACGCAAATGTGACCACTCGTCACATGACCGAACCAAATACGTGACGTCACAGGAAAGATGGCAACGCCCAGGCAGCGGCTGGTCTCAGCTGGGCCGGAGCTTGTCGGATGCTTTGTTTGTTGTCGTTCGTGTCGGCGAGTTGATTTCAGACGCGGAAGCCGTCATATGAGGCCGGTCGAAAGCGGCTTCAGAGTTCAGCGTGGTGTCTCACGTAGGTATAACGTGAACAGGAGGAGGAACGGCGTGCATTTCGCTGGTGACCGACGGGGATATTGCCACGAAAGAGACAATCGGCCCTCCGTTGCTCGGACATCAGATTGATTCGGATACCGCAAGTAAATTTTAAGGCGACGTTTCTGTGCTCTCGTTGACCATCGGAATCTTCGAGGTCTGCAGTGAAGCGTGTGCAATATATTTGGATACACAGTTTAGTGACGGAAATTGCGTGAGTCGGGCTTGGCAGTGTGCAATCGTGGTGCAGCTTCGTTCAAATGACCGAAGGCTCACTTTGGTTGTGCGGCGCACCGGAGAGCTGCCTTCAAGTTGGTAGTTCCTGTGCCGTGCTTTAGGTGATGCTGTGCTGCTTCCTAAATTGTTCTGGCGTAGACGTGCACTTTCACGGAGCACAGGTGTTGCAGTTGGTATTGATTCCGCTTGTCTGTCGCACGTTTCGTCGACACAAGTTTCATCAACACTCGGTACATGAATTGCAAGCTGTAGCGACATTTCATCGCGCGTGTTACCTACCCAGTCCACCCATTCATGCCGCTTTGCGACGACAGTCTGCAGCGGCTCATTTCCAGAAAAGTGGTCCCACGTCCATTTCAGTTCCGCTCGTCTACGGCAGTCGCCAAACTCCGAAGGAGAGAATTTATTCGGACAGAATGCCTCTAAAACAATGCAGTTTTTTTAGCGGTAAGGATAGACTCTCTTCTGTCAGTTTTTTTATATTGTCACGGATGCTTGCTCCAGTCCTATTTTCTATCAATATTTACTATTCTGGAAAGTTCCAGGCCATGTTTAGCTGTCATTGTATGTTCTGGGGGGGGGGGGGGTGCTGCGCACTTTACCCATAGCCCTTCACCCTATGTGGACCCAGGCGGCATAGCCGAGTTGCCCGATAACAAGACACGGGAGGCAGATTATCCCGCGTCGGAAACCCCCTGCGAGCCGTGAACCATGTCCTATCCCAAGCCCGGCAGAAACACCGCAAGACGAGCGAGTACCACAAGGACGCACCTCGGAAATACACCACGAAGAACCTGAAATCTGAGCCAGTCGCTGCAACCAGCAAGAACCACCGGAATTCGGTCTTATGCCAGAAAAACCCAACCTGACTAAGCCAACAATGACAAACCTGTCGCAGCAAACCGCATCCGCTCCCACCACTGTTTGCATGCCCGTTGCACCTGACACTCCGATGCCGTTTCACGCAAGGTGTATGAAGACGTCGCCCGCCGCCGTGTCACCCGCCGCAGTAGGTAGATGGACAACCAGCTCCTGCAGAACCTCTACTTCTCAAGGAAGAAACTGCCAGGCACTGGTTTGAGAACCACGAATCCTCCTTAACGTTGTGGGAAGTTTGCAAGATCGAGCTGAAGTGCCCGTTCATCAGCCAACATTGACGAGAGAGAGCCAAATTCCTGATTCTGTCCAGGGCACAACCCCAACGAGAGCGTCACCGCCTTCGTGGAGGATGTTTTGCACCTGATCGAGCACCCACGCCAACCCTGATGCTACAGAAGACAAGAAGCTAAAAATCCCATGTCCCTCATGTGAGGCACAACACCTTCGGCAGCCTTGTCTGCAACCCCACGACAACAGTCGAAGGGTTCATATCACCGAGGCTTCCAACATTGAATGTACACTGCAAGCCCGAGCCAGCCAATATCAACAACTCCCCAGCTCGACACTCGAGTCATCCAGCTGCAACTTCGACGCCAGCCTCCCAGGCATCTGCGACATCACCCACAACGTTGTACGGGGAAGATCAGGAAGCTACTTCCTGCCATCAGTTGCTCCGCTTTAGTTTGATTGCCAAAATTGTTTCCGAACAATTTCGACAGGCATTTCAACTGGAGACTTATTTGAGCGAAGCGGCATCTGACAAACCAAGGGCGACTTATGCCACAAAGTCACGACGACCGCCACCGGCTACCCGTTACTATTTAATACCAATTCGACGAGACACCCCAACTCCGAAGCATTCCCGACATCAGGAAGAACCAGCGTAGGTCCGCGGTAGGTGACTTGAAGAGATAAAATGTTTTGTTGTTCTCAAAAGTGGACACCAAGCATCACCCGACTTCACTTTGCCACACGAGACTTACAGAAGTTGCAGTGGTCGCGGGATGCAGAAGAAATCACCATTAGGGAATGGAAGCGAAATGGCTTGGATAGCAAACAAACAATGTTGCCAGCCATCAAGTCAATAGTACAGGAAAAGGGAAAGCCATGTAAGCAATACATGCCCGAGCTTGCTGCATTGACGCAGAAAACTACCAAGAAAATGTGCGGGTTAGAGGCCAGCCCTGCAGCTCCAGTGCATCAGATGTCAGTGGCGGCACATGACGTATGATTACAACAAGGCATCGGTCAGTAGAAGTTGCCACTCGACCAAACTGAACACAGACGTGCCAGGAGCGTCATCCGACAACAAGGAGTACAGGTACAACAACTGAACGCCTGACACGAGACTGTCGCAGAAAGAACTCATTATGGAACCATTTGCTAAGAATCCATAATAATGTAATCAAGTGGAAATAAACACATTTGATACAGTAACCAAATAAACATATTTATGCTTGCGTTTACGCCTTCAGACCCTGGACACCAAGAGGTGTGTTCACTGCACACGCTGGCCCTTTTTAGGACAATCACCATCTCCGACCCCTCAGAATTAATTAATAGGACATACCAGACTGGCAGACTTGTTGCATGGGGCTGCATTCGTTCCACCTCTCCTGAACATGTGGTGCATCCGAAAACAAACTCCAGTGAGGTAAAAATGTTATTTATTAATTTATTCCCTCCAGTGATGTGAAAATGTTATTTATTAATTTATTCCCTCCCGGGGCCTTCGTAGGCATTGCAGAGAGGATGCTTAAAACTACACATGATAATAACATCATAGCGCTCTGACATTAATGAGTACAAAACCAGCCCAGTTACCAAAAATAAATATTACACTCGTAAGAAATAATTATTGCTGTAACTTGTTAATTACAAAGAAGACGAACACACCTCTGAGCATCTAGTTTAATTATATGTGTTGATGCAGATACACTGTTCTATAGCAGGACATTTTTTATACGTATGACACAATAGACTATTTGCAAAACCCCATCAAGCAACACAATTGTCACCATTTGTTTTAGACGTAGAGCACGGGAATGGGCAAAGTTCACGTCGAACGCTAATGCAGCACTCGAGTCCAATAGGCACTGAGCCGAGTTCACGGTGACGGCAGACATAACATTCTTGACGAACAAATGCCCAAAGTATGAAGGCCTTGGGTAATTAGAGTAGTAGCTACTGTAATTCTTTCCATGACAATTTGTCAAACGGCAAAGGCTACAGTCTCGGTGAGTCAATATGCACGTTGGAGAGAGGCACATGACAACATATCATCAGAGTGCTCGTCTGCACAGATTTGTCGCATACCTTCACTCCGTCTCTCTGATAGGCTCGAGGGGGCTGTGGCGGTTGCCCTTTTCCAAATTACGGTGATGCAAAGTATAGGCAGCTTACACTTTTGAAAAAAGTCTATTGAAGAGACCGAAAGGCTGTGTCAACATTTTTCAACAAGACTGCTCTCCGGGGATGGGATGAACACAAATATGAATTACCTTGTCCAGGTAATTAGAACAAGTAAATAATTGACCGACTAATACAATGCACTCGTGATGAAAAAAAAAGTATCGCTGCTATAAATCCTACGAAAGAGAAAAATGTGTAGTTATAATCTATGCGTACACCAAAACGGTTGTTCTTATAGCAAGTTGAATAGCTTTGAAGCAGGTGCCCGCAACTATTTATTCATCCCCACACTCAATAAAACGTCATCCTCGCAGCTGAAAATAAGTGTGTACTTCGCACTCACAAAAAAAGGAAGAAAAGCGATGGAATGTAGAATCGTCGATTAGTACAAGACGTAAAGATCGCAGGAGCTTCCTCGCTAAAAGTTGGCTGTGATTATGCAGTTACCTAGGGCTGAAACGAATTCCCCTAGGCCCTACATCCGACGCATATATTTCGCGTCGATTTTCAGACATTCCAACGTTCAACCAAAGCTAAGAGAATGCGAAAATTGCATGCTAAAAGCACTCAAAGTTCTATCGATCCTCGAACACATCCGGGAATCCGAGCACCATTACGGCGATACCGCCGATGCTGTCTCACAAGGCGTTAATATCCAGATGATCAAGAGCGATCTTGCGCAAAACGGTATAAAGTCTCATTCCTTTATGTTTTCACATTATACTTGCATCAGCGAGCACAAAAAAGCCCGAAGTCGTCGGAAAGCAGCTGCACATCACAACTATTGCGCACCGAGCGAACTCGCATTTACTAGCTCTGGGCGCTGCCATCTTACCGATGACGTCACGGCTTTTGTGAGGTCACGTGACGAGGGGTCACATTTGCGTAAAACATGGCGGCAACCGGGGGTGCCACATCCGAACTTCCGGTTTATCACTCTAAGCCTCTCTACCTCGTTGTTGAGTATGGACGAGAACATAGGCGTAGACTATGGGGGGGGCAACGTGGCTCGTGCCCTCCCTGGTGAGATCCAGGGGGCAGAGCCCCCTCCGAGCCCGGGCCTGGATTTTTTTTTGCTTGTGTTTGTTGTTAGTTTGTTTTTGATAATTTGTATTTTTGTCTTAAATGTATAATACTTCACCCATGTTTGTGCACCACACAATAGAACGCTAGGTTGTTTGTGGGCACTGGCAAATAAACCATTATTATTATTATTATTATTATTATTATTATTAATATTTCCGAGACGCTGTTTACGTGCCATGTGACGAGCTTCTAGTAGTAGGATGTAAACAAAATAACGCCCACGTTGCCTTTATTGACAAAATACGTAGGAAATGGAATCCCAGCGTGCTTGCGTTAGCTTCAATCTCCAGTTCTGGCGAAAACATAACGCGCAAATCCTTCCCCCCGCCCCCCCCCCCCCCCGGGGGGAACCTCAGCCTGCCCCCACCCCCGGGAAAATGGAAAGTCTACGCCGCTGGACGAGAACATGATCACTTGGCAAAGAGATGACGGTATGAGTTTTTTAACGAGCGCTTATCTTCCACGCCACTGTCAGGCCTACGGGGTGAACAGGGTATCGGGAAAATATTCCGCTCAGCGTACACCGTCCGTCGGGCCAAGGCTGCGAAGAGAACCGACGAGGCGAATTTCACCTCCAGTGGCATTTCCGAAGAGAGGGGCAAAGCGTGCGCACGGCCCCCCAATTTTTTTTTCCTTTCTTGTCAGGCGATTTATTATGGTGTCGGAATACTACCCAATCAATATTTTGCTACAGAGTCACGTATTTTTTTAATAAAGCCAAAAAACGCAACTGCGCGAAACCGAAACCGAAACGGAGGAGTGGAGAGGATAGCGTGAGTGGCAGAAGTCACGTAACTACACCCGACCGTGCGTTTTTTTTTCTCCTCTCTCCGCCCGTATGTAGCAGACGAAATGCGTTCGTTCGCCGAGCGCTAACTTTGCACTTATGTTTGTTCCGCTCGCTGTTCAGTACTTCAAGATGAGTTGTTTTGTACATTTAAGTGTTGGCAATTAGTAGTGAGTGCCCGAGTGCCGTGGTGAATTCCCGTGATCAGCTCCGAAAAGAATACTCCCAAGATGTTGCGTGAAGAGTTGCCTCACATGTCCTGCATCTGAAAGCGGCATTGTGCGGCAGAGTGCACAAATTTCCGAAAGATCAACGGGTCGGGATCAATGGCTGGCTGCAATTCCTGTAGAACCATTACGCGAAGCTCGGAAAGCGGACGCTACCCGATTAATATGCTCCTTGCATTTTGTGGAAAGTGATATACATTGAATTCGCAGGTGTCAAAAATGTAATCCATACCATTTAGGTCAGCGACGCATCGTCCACAACAATTGTTTCTTTTTTCAGTGATAATTGTAAAAAAAAAGAGAAATGTACACATCGCAAAATGCTTGACAAGAAACCAAAACAAAAAAAGGTACACCCACAAGAGGAATCGAACCCTGGCCCTCTGCGTGTGAATCGGACGTCTTTCCACTGAGCTACTGAAGGAATGGGTAGACTGTATGTCGGAAGTTTGCTGCCGATTTCCCTTCAATACATGCACTCCCGGCTTGAAGTCGAGCAGCACCACGCATAGGGCACATTCGCACCTCGTAAAGTAACCGTACGCGTGCGTATTCAACTCGAAGTACGCACTTCGTGCTTGACGTTTGAGCGAGCGATGTCTTCAGCCAGGAGAAGGGACGACAGTTCGGCGGCGTGTTCGCCCAAGTGAAAATTCAAAGTGGTTTTACAAGTGGTCCCACTTCATACTAAGTGGTCCCACTTTACCTCCAACTGGTCCCACTTTACCCCCAACTGGTCCCACTTTACCCCCAACTGGTCCCACTTTACCTCCAACTGGCCCCACTTTACCTCCAACTGGTCCCACTTTACCTCCAACTGGCCCCACTTTACCTCCAACTGGTTCCACTTTAACTCTAACTGTTCCCAGTTTACTTAGAAAATGGTCCCACTTTGGTTCAGGTGTCCCACCTGATATTTCCAAGCCAAGTAAACCCACTTTTAGTTTTAGATCAAGTGTCTACACCTTTTTCTTTTTCCCTTTCACTGAACAGGCATAGTTTGCACTGGAGCACAATAAAATTTGTAAAATCCGTGGTAACTTCAAATTAAGCCCAGTTAAAAATACCCATTGTGTCCAATTAGAATATCAATTGGTACAAAGTGATATCGTAATCATATTTTCATTGAGCATTTAATAATCCCTACATCAATTAAAACAAGTTCCAAATGTTGAGTACTTTTATTGGAATTGACCCAATGATGGGCATCCCAATTAATAGAACTTCCACATTTTTTTTTAAATCTGAGAATGAGGAAAAGGCATGAATGTTAATTGCATATGTCAGGATTTTTTTCTCTTTATTTTCTGAATATTGTTGTGTAATTTTTTTGGCAAATTGCCGGGAACTGTTGGAAGAGTCTGTGCACACTGGGCAAACAAAGATGGCCGTCGCGAAGCAGCGCGCACGCACATGGCACCAATCCCACCGATGATATGCACGGCATTCGTGGCATGGTTTCAAGAAAGTCCTGTTATGTTTTATTGCTGCGAGTGCTGAACAGTGCGGTGATCATTACTTCATTGGGCCTGCCACTTCGTTGGAGCGCGAAGGATGGATAACAAACGGTCATGAGGGCAAGGTAAGGAAACTCCTTTGTTTCTTTTCTGGGTGCTTGCTGCATTGCAAGTCGGCGATTTCGGACGTATAAATATGTCGAGGCACTTATAGCTGACACTTATAGCTTTATGGTCAGTGCAGGGTAGGAGCCTGAAGGAATGAAACTTTACAGAAGATAATTTTTCGAGCTGTCAATTCGAAATTTCTACCCAGTTCATTCGGGTGCCGGTGCGAAAAAAACAACAAAAAACACAAGACGTGGTTTAAGCATTTCCAAAATATACTATAGATCCCTGAAAGCACTGACTTGCCACAGTTTTAGAGTTGTCTCAATGAACAGTTATGAAGCGATCGTTGGGAAATTTTCAATGAGGAAATGAGGCTTTTGTGTCTCCGCAAACCGTTGGAACTTTATATTAACACTTTTAGGTCCTGAAACTTTATAGGGTCTATATCACATGAGCGAATGACGTTTTAGCAAAGAGCGGTCGTTTGAGCGAATAAAAGTTTTAACGAATTACTGAAGCACGCGAAAGTGTCTTGATAAAAACTCAACATTTGATAAATTGTTGTTCGACCAACCGAGTGCCACCTGCAACTTAACTGCTACATGTGTTCGACATGCAGGGGGCAGACCTGTGCGTGAATGGGAGATGGCGATCCTGTCGTCAAACTGCATCCAAGTTTGCAAAACGTTGGTCTCAACGTTCAGTCTGTAATATTGGGTATCCTGCTAAATTCGCAATAAAGCTTTCATTTGACATATTCTTCACTGTTGTGCATCCTTTTGCCTATAATGAATGTCCAGTTAAGCTAAGTGCTTGTTCTTGCTTCATGATTATGCCAATGAATGAAGAGTAGTCGAAAAAACAATCAATTAAGTATGCTCATTTTGCTTTAGACGAAAAATATCGACTCTAACCAAAAGTTTAATATACAGTAACCTGATGTTTTGAGACCAGTTCGGTCCCTTGTTTACAGGTGAGTGACGGAAAGAACACGTGTCGCTCAAATTGGTATTTTACCTTGGGAATTGAGAAACGCAGTAGGTTACGCCAACTGGTACCAATTAGAAAAAAATCAATTAGAGCCAATGTGGACAGAGGTGGGGAGGAACTTCCCGCTGAAGTCTAGCTGTCGCTGACTCTAGGCTCTAGTTTTGCACAGTGATATCAAGAAACTGTTGTGTGTCATGAGTGGAGAATTTAAAATCAGATATTAACATAAAACACTGTTGTTGGCAATCCATGTGCACACTGCTACATCAGCTATTACCCACTTTCAAAGTGGTCCCACTCCAAAGTGGTTCCACTCCAAAGTGGTCCCACTCCGAAGTGGGGCCACTTTAAAGTGGTTTATTGAACAGGGACCACTTTGAAATGGGACCACTTCGGAGTAGGACCACTTCAAAGTGGTCCCTGTTCAATAAACCACTTTAAAGTGGTCCCACTTTGAATTTTCACCTGGGCGTGCAATCGGCTTGCCGGTCGGGCGTGTCGTACGGGATGGATATCAGTTCTTTTGATCGGTCCGAAATTTCTCTTTCGAAGAAAGACAGAATTCGCCAGTTCCGTGAACGACAGTTCTGAAGTAGAGGTCCAACGTCCGTCGTCCGCTGACATCTTCTAGTGCTAGTCCCACGATACGCGAAACGACGCCATGTTGAGAATTATGCAGTGAACGCACAGAAAGCTTCCGGTTGTCAGTGCTACCTTTTTTTCAATCAACGTATTTGCAGCTTTTTTGAAACGACAAAAAAAATGTGTTTAATATTTTTTTCAATTTTTAATATTGACTGTGTGCCTTCAATGACCCATGACTTTGATTAAATTTGGTGGTCGCATCAATACCTTAGAAAGCGGCCCGTGACCACGGAAAAAGAGTGAGCGAGACTCGAACCGGCCACTTCTTGATTGGCGGTTTTCGGGCGGGAAGAAACCGAATTTCGAGCCGTAAATTCTGTTCTGGGTAGTTGGGCTCTCATATGTCACGTACAACTGAAAACCTCGGCGAGCATTAATACCCTGTCAGTGTCCCTTTAAGTGTCGAGGCCGGGTCACCATCCTGTAAGCCCGATGTCCTTGTGAACAGAAATTTGGCGTCAGATGGCTCTGTTACAATATCCTTGGTCGTTTAAGCCCCCTCCTTCGTTTCCCTCCCTGCTACTTTGAGTACATGAATATCTGCGTAGAAGGGCCATCCGCGTCCAGAAGCTCCTAAAGTATGAAGTCTTGTGATAATGATACCACTATGCTACGTTTCATTTTTCGGCTAGTATCGACAATGAAGTTGTGCGCATAGCTAATGACACCATAAAAAACCTATAAACTTGGGCTAGTTCAAAAAATCTAAAAATAAGTGACAACAAACCGAAAGCTCTCTTCTTTCGCCCCAAAACTAAGTATTATGACCTTACATGCGATATTATTTCAAACTCCTTTCCTGCCGAACTAGTAAGTTTTTTTAAAACATTGGTGGTGCTATTTATTTTCGAAGTACATGTCGTGGATCAAACACGTTGACATGGATCGTGGACCGAAAACGTCGAACGACACTGGCGAGTTTCTAAACTCGCTTGTGTCGTTGACACAAGGCGTGGTTAGATACTTGGTAGCTCTCCATTTGATGTGGAATATGTCAAAAACTTCCTGGGCCTATATATTCACATAGTTGTCTCGATAATATTTAAAGGGGAGGGAGAAGGAGGTGTGTGTGTGTGGGGGGGGGGGAGGGGGGGTCCTACCAAGTCCAAATTGCCCGGCTTCGAGGCCTATACTTGGCCTCTTCATCAGGGGTGACTGTGGCAACGGCCATTGACGGTGGTGACAATGTGTTTGTGCGTGTTGGGCGGGACGAGAGCGTTTTTCTAACCCCTCATCGCATTGTTTACTTGAAAGTTTTGCAATATTTATAGGAGGAGAGGGGCGGGCTATCAAACCCATCCCCTCTCCCTCTGTTCCAACGCTACCCCGAGGTACATAACGTTTATTTTCAATGTCATATTCACATGTTACGTCCAGTCGTGACAATACATGATTGTTGTTAACTCTTTAGTCGGACTGGCCGTTATCCTACATCATACGCTTCACCATATTAGTTGTTTGCAAGCATAAGGAAGGGGTTTGCTTTGTTTCTGTCCCGTAGGAAAGTGGGTTGAGGACAATGTAACCCTAAAAGTCGCCGAAAAGCGTTGTGTCTTGTTTTTCTTTCTTTTCTTTACAGTAAACTGCTTTTCACCCTGAAAGAAAAACAATTAGGTAAACTCGCGTCTTAGTTTTGCATAACTGATGGCGTATCAGAAAGTATTCTTCAACTTCAGCGGTCGCAATCGTACAAGGTGTCAATTTTCTTTTTATGTTTTGCATTTTAGAAGTTAATTACGAGTTTTGATTGTTTACTTGCATCCAGAAGAATGAAATGTGAATAGAACAAATACTAAAATGTTGTACTCATGGAATTTACGTAGTTATCATCAGGACATCACAATTTGTAGCGCGTGATAAAGGGGGCAAAGCTGGTTCTTTTAATGTTGAGACGTGAATCTGATAAGCTCATATAATATTCACAGCGAAGGCCTAGAAATCCGCTTTGAAATTGTAACGTTTATCAATTTTCTAACCTGAACATCAATAAAACAGCGTTAAGCGATTACTAAGTTACCCGATGAATCCAAGTTTAATAGAATCTTCAGTACCCCTCTAACACGAACGTTATTCATTGACCTCTTTATGTAGTATAGACATTTTCTGTGTACTCTCGTCCCCAGCCACCTAATGGGCGTATCCGGTATGGGCGACGAAAAAATAATCCAACGTTTCAACCTGCAAATAGTAAAAAAAAATAGGCGGGAGGCAAAACGAGAAAGTGTGACGGTTACGATTATATCCTAAATCTATTCGCGTGGCAAAGGCAAAACAATGTTTTCGCCCATACTGGAAGTGACGACAATTTAAGAAGGCGGCGCACTTGCAAAAAAGGTCTATAACAACACCGACGTTACTAGTGTTCTCTATACAAAACACCTGCTTAGTTTGCAAAGCTCCCGGAGTCGAATATTTTAAGTGCGGCCCCTGAAAATCTGAGTTAGAAGGTCTTGTGTTTTAGCTGCAAATCCAGGTTACAAGCATAAGCACATACACATATATTCGGAAACAACGATACAACCTCTTAACAGTGTTGTACACGTTCCTAAAAAAAAAGAACGAAATCTCGTTCCTCGTTCCATCTGATTTTTGGAACGCGGTTCCTGTTACAAGTTCCATATGCGAAAAAGGAACTCGTTCCCGTTACACTTTAAAAATGTAACGTATCGTTACATATACGTTACATTTGTATTTTTATGATTACAATATTCAATTAGATCAAACAGGGTTGTTTTTGTAGTTTTTATGTATCCCATCAAATGCCAACATACGAATTTGAATGCCGTGATGGAAGGACAGGAGAAGAAAACAAGCGGAAGCAAGGCTTCATTTGTTGATATATTCATGTTTAAAAATCTCAGTTTTGAGCCTTATTCATCTGTGTGGTGTTCGATTCAGACTAGCCAAATGTACTGTTGCCCTACACTGCACGAGTATTTTACAACAACCTCACACGTTTCAATCTAACAAAGTTCCCTCTTCGAAATTAACAACACTTGCTTCCTGCTGTTTCTGTCCGCAAGACGAGCAAGTGAAGAAGAGGGCGCCAGTCTTGAAAACTGCCAGTCCTTTATGAAGGTTAGGTTCGTTGTTCTGTTTTAAGGTGGGGGACAAGGGGAAAAGGAAGGAAGGGTAATTTTTGTGTATATTTTAAGTGACAAATGTTCGGGATACAAGGTTGCGTTCGATGTCTGGTAACTTGTTGTTCTGTTAAAAAGGTAGGTTTCTTGCTGAAAGTTCAGTGATGGCTGCACTCGTCCTCTGATTTCTGGGTGTATGAGGATTAGTGGAAGCAAAGAAACTAGCTGAGTTTGAGACGTCCCTCTTTCTGTGTCTTTTCCTTCGACCAAAAATTTTGTTATTTGTACGGCAGTCTCGGGCACTGAAAAACATTTATCAATGTCCATTCGCTTCCCTGCACCAAACTGTTAACAAGAAAAACCTCATAAAATTAACCCTAAAGCGCCGTTCACACACGTGCAACAGAGTACGACCGAGAGATACAAGACCGGTTTTTAAGCCTCTTGCGACATCTTAGGGCCAGCTCCACAGCAGCGCATCCGGTCCTACGACGTCGCAAGAGGCTTAAAAACCGGTCTTGGCTCGGTCGGTCCGACTCGGTTGCAAGTGTGTCAACCGGCCTCAAAGCGCCTTTCACACACTTGAAACTGAGTACAATTCAGAGAGACAAGACCGTTTTTAAGCCTCTTACGACGACGTAGGAAAAGATGCGCTGCTGCGAAGCAGGTCCTTCGCCGTCGTAAGAGGCTTAAAAACAGGTCATATCTCTCTCGGTCATACGCGGTTGCACGAGTGTGAAGGGGCCTTAAAGGGGTTATGACACGAAAATTAAACGGATAGATTATTCTTGAAATGGAATGCTCATATGCTACTTAGCATATACACCAAGTTATGCGATTTTTAGAGCTCTGGTAATTGCAATATTCAATTTACGAATTTTTATCATTTTCATCTGGCGACCAGGCAACACTGCCCAAGTTAGTCACACCATGGTGTCCATAAACCACGTGACCATGAACACTCTCTCATTCTAGGCGCCACCATGATCGCCCAAGCTCTCCTCGCCGCGGTACGAACAAAACCGCTCATGCAGCTCGGTAACCCGAAAGCTACTCTCGCTCTCGCCCCCAGCCCGTTGACCTTCAACCCTGCATGCGCCTGCCAGATATCCCCGAACGACGGTGACCACGCCGAGTTCTTCTGTAACTCGTCGTCGCTGGAGCTGGTCACCAGCGGGGCGAAGTCAAAATGAACAGCTTCCAACATCTCTTGATAGTAATCACTCATCGCTGCTGCGATCAATGTCGAACACTTTGACAAGGCGAGCGATGCCGTATACGTAATCGTCACGGACCGCATGCTCGAAACGTGGAAGGTAAACGAGGAAGCTGAGGCTCGAGACGCCAAGAGAGCCAAGTCTGTGAGTGCGTGCAAGGGGACACCGCCCTAGAGGCTGGCTACGTCACCAGCCACCAGCTCCGCCCGGATCTGCCCCTCCGAGGGGACCTGCATATAAATCGATTTATCCACGAAACTATCGTGCGGTTTTCAAAACAAATTGAGCAGGATTATAGGAACATCCATGGGTCCTAGCAGTATAGTTATCTCATAATTTATTTGTGGCGTGTCATAACCCCCTTAAGAGAAGTAAGAAAAAAGGAACCAGACCTTGCTCTTCGTGATGATATTGTTTTTATACATTTCAAAATTTCCCTGTTATAAATAAAAGAAAAATTACCCCGCTGGACAAAAAAAAGGAAACGCCGTTCCTTCTTCCGTTTCAGTAAAAAAGTAACGCGTTCCCGTTCCAGTTCCACTGATGCAAAATGGAACGGCGGCGTTCCTTCGTTCCTCCGAAAAGGAACGCGTTCCAGGAACGCCGTTCCTTGGAACACCGTTCCGTGCAACACTGCCTCTTAATCTTCATATCTACCGATACACTCCACAAGGCAATGTTGTTATGATTTTTTTGAAGCTTTGTGTTGTTAGGCACGCATTATCAGCCTTTAAATTAGGAAAATATAAGTTTGTCAAAGCTGACGGATCCATATAAAATAAAACTAATGTTCTTTCTCAGCATCACTAAAAAAGAATCTTTGCCACAAACAGTAAGCGACTGGTTGCTTAGAACATCTCGTTTTTGAAGCCATGTGCTTCTGCGCCCGACGACTGGACCACACGACCAGCCGACCCAGTTGACCACCGCCCACCGCCACCAGCAAACTTCTCTACACTTCGAGGGGAGAAGGAGGGGAAGACGAAGGGTGCTTAGCGCTCATCCAGCTCATCGGCTCAGCGCGTCCGACGGCGACCCCGCTCCCGCTTCTTCGCTAGTAGTCCGCTCATCGCGCCATCTGGGGGCTCCTAGGGGAACTAAAGCAAATGTCTTCCAATCCTGGCTTTGGACCAGCAGAACGGAACTACGCCCAGCTGGACAAAGAGGGCCTCGCAGTGGTGTTTGGAGCCCACAAATTGCACAAGTACATCGCGGGAAGGAAAGTGAGATTCATCACTGACCACCAACCCTTGCTGGGCATTCTGGGCCCAAATAAACCGACAGCTCAAGTCCTCTCTCCACGGATGACCAGATGGTGCATGAAACTGTCTTCATATGATTACGACCTTGTCTACCGGCAGGGCAAGAAGCACCAAAACGCTGACGCATTGAGCCGTCTGCCACTACCAGACAGTGAGGATGAGCCATGGCCACCTGGTGACATACTAATGTTTGAAGCCTTATCAAGACCACCATTCACAGCCACGGAGATAGCTTGTCTGACACAGCAAGACAACACTTTGTGTGAACTGTACACCGCCGTACAGAACGGCACAGTGGACAAACTCGAAGGTGACAGGTTCACGCCATACAAGCGGAGAGCTGCAGCACTGGCACTTCACCAAGGATGCCTTACCTGGGGCTCTCGGATCATCATCCCCACGACAGCACGTCCTCATGTCCTAGCGCTTATACACGCAGGCCACAGGGGCATGGTGGCAATGAAGAAGTGTGCACGGAGCTACGTCTGGTGGCCGGGGCTTGACAGCGAGATTGAGGGGACGGTACAGAACTGCCGTGAATGCCAAACGACACAGAAGAACCCACCAAAGGCTCCGATGCCTGTCTGGGAACGTCCAGAGACACCCTGGCACACGCTGCATCTAGATTTCGCAGGGCCAGTGCAAGGACAGACCTACCTTGTTGTCGTTGACGCGGGCACAAAGTGGGTGGAGGTACGTCACATGCCACAAGCAACATCGGCAGCTGTTATTAATGCACTACGGAACCTTTTTGCTACGTTTGGTATTCCGCGGAAAGTTGTCTCCGACAATGGAAGCGCATTCGTCTCCAACGAGATTAAGAAGTTCTACGCGTCAAACGGTGTGCAGGCCGTAACTGCAGCAGCATATCACCCTGCAACTAATGGACAGGCAGAACGATATGTCGCTGAACTCAAGAGGGCACTTCTAAAAGATACAAGCGGAAGCATACAGCGTCGACTTGCTCGCTTCCTCTTTCGACAGCACTCCACGGCCCACAGTGCTACGGGAGTGACACCGGCGAAAGCGATGTTTGGCAGAGAGCTACCCTGCCCCTTGACCTACTTCAGCCGAAGACAGCAACGGAGGCCAAGGAAAGTCAAGATCCACTGGGTCCAGCTCGCCGCTTCGCCAGAGGGAGAGAGTACTGGTCCGCCAGTTCCTGACCAAGCCAGACTGGGTTCGAGGCAAGATCTTGCGACGGGCAGGTCCACGTTCTTGGCTCATTGAATGCGCCGGTGGCAAGGTACGTCGCCACTTGGACCATATTCGGAAAACGACACAAGCAGAAGAGACCTCGACGCAACCGGCAGAGTGGAGCGTGACAGATGACCTGGGTGAGCCGGATGCTCCGCAACAACTGCCAGCAACTAAAACATCCCAAGTGTCCGGAAGACAACTGCGGTCTCCACGGGCCAGACGTCCCCCAGACCGTTATAAGGACTTCGTCGTAGGGGGAAGAATTGATGTGTTCGCAGTTCTTCTGCAAACAGCTATCATCAGCAGCAGGACGAAGAAGAGCGCGCGCTTGCTGAGCGTGGCCCCGGACTGAGGCATTCGATCCCTGGCTCCCGACTGTAACGGCCATAGGCCAGTCTTGTTCCTTTTTCTTGTATATATTAAACATCAGTAAGCCAACTATGGCTTACTTGGTTGCTTGGGATTTCGCAAAAGGTCTATTGCAACGTACGCCGGTGCTTTTTAAATCTCCCATATAAGTTTGTGATCAGGTAATCCATGAAAGGAAGGAACACGGAACGCCTAAAACGCTCTTCCGTGCTTCCAGCGGGAGTCGGTGACGTTGCCGATTTGTTACTCGCGGCATCTAAATTTCGACTTCAGCTGTCTCGGCCTTTTTCAATGGCGGCTTAGAATATTGCCAAATGTTTGTGTATAAACGCTTGCTCTAATTTTGCAACTTTTTGTGTGTTGCTGTTTAATTCTTTATGATAGTAAGCTATCTTTTTGTTTTGTCTGGCCGGCACGCGTTGGTAATGCAGTGGTACCTCAAAAAGCGGAGGGTGTTATGTGCTGCAAGGAAGCTTTTAAAGTAGGTGGGCCGCAACTACGGTAGAACAGTGAGCCACCATGCCCGTATTCCTGTAAATGAAGCCTACTCCGTTTTGAAAAATGACAATGCAGCTTTATCCGTTTTATCTTAACAGCGCCTCCCTAATCTCTTGCGCGAGCGTGTATCATCGCCGAGTTCACCCTGCTTCGTCATTTGGGGGGGGGATAATGACCTCCCGAAATAAAATCCTGGTTACGCCACTGCAGGTGGCGTGCCAGGAGTAAGTCGAACATCTCCTGCCTCAAGTCCTTAGTTAGGAGATTTCTTGAGTCATCCCTTACGAAAATGGCAGATCTGGACTTATAATAAAAAAAAAGAACAGATGGGGTTATATAAAAAAATTAGGCATACCTGCATATCTGGCCATGTCGGTTTATATAAGAGCTTATCTAGCCAGAATCTGCCCAATTTTTTATATATCCATATCTGGGTCTGCCGAGATAGGGGTATATCTACCTCCCATATCAGGGCAGATATGTCCCAATCAGATAAAGCAACCTATATATACAGGGTGTTTTTTTATTCTTCAGATTTTTTTTTTTTAACAAAGCCATGAAAACTACACTTATGCGGTTTGTGCGAGTGAGTTATACGCCCAGGGCGACATTATGTAGGTGGCTAATCTTTGCGATAGGTCGGCTAATTAATTGAAATTCACTATTTAACTTTTTCAATTAGTGGAAATAGACATATGATCCCAATTAAAAACTTGCTGAGCGTCGTCCAGAACCCCTAGATCAGTCATTTCCAGAGACTTTCAGCGCGTGAGAAGCCTAGTGGTGCACTAAAGTTACCACTCGTGGAGCAGGTACAAGGTTAGCCGTTTCGGTAAGGCGCCCTGCGCAGTTTTCCGTCTCTTATGCAGCCCCAGCCTTCTACCTGCTCCACGAGTGGTAACTTTCAGCGCACTACTGCGCTTCACATGCGCTCAAGTCTTTCTAAAATTACTGATTCAGGGATTTTGGACGACGCTCAGCAAGTTTCTAATTGAAACCATGTGTCTAATTTCACTGATTAAAGTTAATTAGTGAATTTGAATGAATTATCCGACTTATCCAAGTTACAAACCACATCATGTCCCCCTGGGCGTACAACTCACTCCGCACAAACCGCATTAGTGCTAAGCTTTCACAGCTTCTTTTAAAGCAAAACTGCAAGAATAGGTGGTACTTCACTGAGCCTGCGGGTTCGATTTTGCCAGAGAGCGCCACCGTCGATCCACGCTATCTTCGAGGTCGCGGTTTGACTGGCCTTAGGTACGCGGCCGTCCGTTGCTAGTGTGTGCTAATTTCATATCGTTGAAGAAGCTTCGTTGAACAGAAGGAAAGAAACGCTTTATTCTCCCGGCTGCCTGGGAGAAAGACACGGCCTAATTCTAGATAAATCTGGAAAAGTACCTTTAGGAAAACGATAAATTGTCGCGAAGTAGGTTGCAGCGCACTTACGTTGGCGAAGACGGGACTTGGAAGGTGTAATCAGAGATAGATGTCGACACCGGCCACAGCAGAACCACGTCTCAAACACAAAAACGAGAAGGAAGGTGTCCATGAAGATTCAACACGATATAGCACAAGCTGTCATTTGTAGAACCGAACACTAAACGCATCACAAAAAAATGCTTGGGCTTCTTTGAAGAAATCGCTTGAAAAAATCGCAGAAGCAGAAATCCGCGGCAGCCACGCAGGGTAGAACACACGCCAAACTATAGTCGGTGACAGGTCAAGAACGAAGTGGAAGCTCCTCCCACCCCTTTCCACTTCAGCGGAGCGAACGGTTGGAGAGGAGGTCGCCTCTCTCCACCGTTCGCACTATTAAAGTGGAAAAGAGGTGGAGGAGCTTCCACTTCTTTCTTGACCTGTGACCGACTATAGATCCCGCGAAACGCATTCCGATATTGCAAACATGCTAATGCGTCATCCGTTAAACCACGTGACCACGCACCTTCTTCCACGCTTTCGGCTTAGGGAGAGAGAGAAAGAAAGAGAAGGAAAGGCCAAAACGGGAGTGAACACACAAAAGGCTTATCTTCTAAAGGCATCCCAACCAGGACCTGGTCCTGATCCCAACAATGATTACAAAAAGAGGATTTGTCCCGTTTGTACCCAAGGTTGATAGTGCAGTGAATGCTACGTGTGGCCTTGGGCTCGAGGCAGGTGCTGTGTTCTGCCTTATCACCAGCTTCTGGACAGTAGGCACGTGACCCTAACCGGAGACACGATTGGCCTAAAACACGCTTAGCGTCTACCCTGCTGTCAATGCCGAGTGAACATACAGCTCTATAAGTCCAGCTTTTGAACTTCCAAAGAAGCTGTCGAGCTCGAAAGTGACCCAAAACGATGCGAGTTTGGAGATACTGTGTTTTAAACCGTATAACTCACATTATACTTTTAAATGAAAAAATAAGCGCGACTATATTTTGCGCACGATGTCCACAAATAGATAAATAAATATATATAAATATATATCTATTTTTATCAATAAATTTAAAATTATTTGTACACTGTTAAATTCGCGTTTTTAAACTTCAAAATTTTTCACGAACGATTTGCACATAAAAGACACCACGGACAGCAAGCACATCGTCCGACTTTCAACGCACGATGAACCGCCGACGCTCGCAGACAGGGTTGCGATGCTGCGCAGGGTATACGCCGGGCGCAACGGCTTCGCGACCGTTCGAAGGGCAAAGGATTCGCGACGAGAAAGTAGCGTCTTGCAACTTCAGTAAGCTAACGGTTCGTGTTTCCCCGCTCAATGTAGCAGGAAAACATGAACAAAATTAGTTTGACTGCTAGATTTAGCGGGAAAATTGACGTCACGTGGCATACGTACCAATTCGATTTCTCGCTAAATTTGGCGGGGTGGTTACACCGATGCCGACGCCGACACCGCTGAACACGGAAACGGGCGCTTAAGAGCTGCGATCTAAAGTCCATTATTTGATTAACTCGCTTTCCGATCTCATGCACTTCGTCATATTGGCACACGTCAAACATACAACCAAATTTCATTTGTCGTTCAATCTTCAAAATGAGCGATTGATTAATTGGTCCAAATACCTGGAATAACCTCATTTTAAGGATGTTAACTAATAGTTAACCAATTACATGAGACTCATGCAATATAGCTCAATTAACTAGTGTCTTGGCGAGTACATATGACTGTTTGCTTGCACGACCGAAACGGGCCCATATATCATTATCAGGGGCTATATTTGGACGCGTTTATGGCGCTATATGGCCGTACTTACGCACTTATATGGCCACATCTGGCAGTATTTGCCCACTTATATGGCGAGATAAGGCCGTATTTGATTCCCAAATATGGCGGGGATATCGGCCATATTTAACTCTTTTGATTATCATATATGGCCGTATATAAAATATATCAGGGCCATATCTGACATTTTCGTACGGGATTGTTTGCTGGCATTCAATGCCGGCTGCTAACTGTCTCTCAAGCCTTAGCGTACCCAGTACACTCAGCCGGCACAGCTGAGTCACAGTCCGTTGTAGCACGAGCCTGGCAGTGGTTGGCTTGAAATAGTAGGATGACTCATGCAGTGAAGTTTAACACATATTCGAATGCGTCTGCACCCGTAATATTGCACGGCTGAAGGTGTACTTCAATTAGCTGACATGAGCGTGACCCGCTGCTCTCGTGATCCGAAACCCAGGAAGGAGGCCAGACGTTGTATCGCTGTGCCGACCCAGACTTTGTACACCTGCGACTCGTGCTCGAACGAGCTGTTTCTCGGAGAGCTCGCACCTGTGCCGGCAATATCAGATCGCAATTTACGAGGGTCTCTGTTTGGATTATGCTAGGCAAGGCTTGAGGACTGCAATCCATGCGTCGGTGGCGGAGGGTCGGCAGAAAGGACCTTCACAACAGGGATGCCACCGTATCGTTTTTTCAACCGTAACAGAAGACATGTGTTCCAGGATGCTTCATGTGGTCCACTATTCTCGAAAATTCCAAATGACACTGCGTGCACGATCTTCAACGAGGTAAACTACAACAAAAGTACGTATTCTTTTCATACAGCAGCGTGGAAAAGTTTCATGTTCAAGGGCACACCTACAGATAAAGAATACCAATTCATTCCACCGTGACGTCATGTGATCAATGTTAACAGGGGCGTCCTTATTGGACAGGGGCGTGGTGACGTTTTGATGGGATTTAGGGTGACATAGAATTTATTTAGAGGTCGAAGTCTTTTGGGCATCCCTCGTCAGACAGACATGATGTCAGGGAAAGGGCTGCAGTCAGTCCTTGATGGAACGTTTCTTTGAGCCCATCGAATACACCTCGTCGTCCGAAACGACTACCTTCAAGGCAAAGTGCCAAGCCTACGGGAAAGTAATTTCGGGATTAAAAACTTCCACTTCAAACTTCAAGCTTCATCTCAGTTGGCGTCTAAACAAATTTGAAAAAAATGTATTGCAGTATCAGTATTTATGTATTTGTATTTCTGCCCTCCCTAAAATGTATTCCTGTATTTGTATTTCCAAAGACTTTTTGCCTCAATTTGAAATATATTTCCGATACGTATCGCGATACATTTTTAGAGATATATTTTAGTATCAGTATTTCAGCTACTATTTTAATGTATCCCAGTATTTGTATTTCCAAATACATTTTTGAGTATTTCTGCCCATTCCTGTTAATAATTGGACTTTTGTTTTTATTATTGAAATGGCCGAGGCGAAAATGGACAGTTTTCACGACTGGTTGGTTGGGAATCGCATAACTGAGCCGCCATTTTGTCACTACTCCAAATACGGCACTGGGACTCTACTGTGACGCTCTCAAAATAGGCTACATTGTTCTGATCAACTATACAAAAAACGTCTAATGTAAAAATGCCGAGCTGATGTTCACTTGATGAATTTCGGCAAATTTTGGCAAGCTCATACGTGTGACCTATTTACTAAATTGAATTGAATTGAAGTTTATCTTTTATTTTCACGGGCCAAGCCTGGTAGGGAGGGTAGGAATAAGGGCATTTCTGCCTTACTGGGGCACCTACCCCCCGTAGTTTGCAGCAAGTACACACAGTTCTTTAAAAATAAAATAATAAAAAGACATTTGGCACATTCATGCGTACTAAATATACACACTTCTCTCAAAACAATAAAAAATGTAAAATATTCTCAACAAAAAGTAATCGTCACATTTTTGCATCTTTAAAAAACATAGAACATAAAGGGTTCCTTCCAGAATCATTAAAAATGTCATGCTCAATCAATACTTTTTAATTCTTAATAAATATTTGACTCATTATGGAACACAACTCCACTAGTCTCATTATTGAGGCACAAAAAATATTGTTTAGATATGTTGACACAAAATACACATTAAATTAATATTTAAGAAAATCTTGATGCAAGCATTCAAGAGGCATATGCGCAGTAAATCGTTTACATCACAGGAGTTTAAAATACTGGTACCCAAAACCTATTTCGTTGTGAATGAGCGTGTTTTTTGTTGTTTTTTTTTCTTAAATTGGGGCACTGACAGGACATTTATACTCGCCAAGATTTTTATTTGTACATGACATATGAGAGCCCAGTTACCCAAAAACAATTTACGGTTCGAAATTAGTTTTCCTTCCGCCTGAAAACCGTTGATCGAGAACTGGCCGTTTTGAGTCTCGCTCACTCTCTTTTTCGTAGTCACAAGCCGTTCTCTATGGTTTAGACACAACCACCAAAGATAACCTAACACCTGTTTTACGTCATGACACGTGATTCAATCACGGTAGATCACTGGAACCATACAGCGGTAACAATAACATTTTCAAAAACTCATTTTTTTTTCCAAAAACAATAACTGATTGGATGGACTCCCTAAAGAGATCGTTGACAGCTCATCGCCGGATGTCTTTCCTGTACAGCTACGAGCTCTACGCAGCCCAACGGTTTGATTTTGATCTTTTTTTTGCTATTTTTTGGTGTAAGAGTGTTGTTCCATTGTATTGAAGTTTTCCCTTTTTCATTATAATTTATGCCCTGTTCTATGAATTATAAGTCCGCCCCAGCCGGGGCTCTATAGCGGGGCATGCAGTATTGTTAAATAAATAAATAAATCAGAGTCGTGGGTCATCGAAGGCACACACTTATACTAAAAATAGACTGAAAATAAGGCACCCATCTTTGGTGGTTTCTAAAACGTTGGAAATACGCTAAAATGAAAAGAAAAAAAAGCTGCCCAGTTACGTGGTTTTTGGTAACTTTCTCCTCTACATTTCTCCTTCCTCCCAGTTCAATTTCGGTTTTGGTTTCGGAGCAGTTGCGTTTGTTTTACTTTATTAAAAAAATATACTTGACGCTTTAGCAAAATATTGATTGGGCAGTCTTTTGAAACCATAATAAATCGCCTAGAAAAATATTAAAAAATAATTGGAAGAGTTGACAACTGTCTTTTTAAAGAGGTATTTAATAGTGGTAGTTTTTGAAGCGGTAGCTTTATAGGGCTAACTAACTCAGAAGCCGTGTAAACACGAAATGTGTGTACACTTGTTTTCACCTCAAGAACCGTAGTATGTACGGTTCTTGAGGTGGATATGTAAAACATTAAGACCCCCCCTCCCCCCTCTCCCCCTACGGATAGACATCTTCGGGTCCCCGAACAAGCCACTTTTCCCAGGTATCCCACTCAAAAGCAGCGTGAACCGCGGGATACGGAGGTGCGTGTTGGAGCTTGGAGCCGAGATCCTCGGTGGTCGACCGTCCAAACGCCGGAAGTTTCGGCGCCGACGGCGGACCGGGCCAGCAATTATAGCGTCTTTTATTTTCCAAAGTTCACGTTCCTTATAGTATGAACAAACGTTGTTGTTGTTACGAACGACTTGCACGATTCGCGATGACGCACCCGCTTCCGCGGTAGAGCGTCACGCCGCGGAGTTTGGGACTCCCGAGGCCTAAGCCTAACGGGACAACCCCACAATCTGCAGAGTTGTTTTAGCGCTCTCATTGAAGAAAGTGTTTGTCACCAGCGTACACAGCCATACGTGGAGAATTTGGGTTATTTGTTATGTCATTTATATGGCAAGAAATGGGCCTAATATGTACCCACGCCATGTTTTACTTCTAATGTCTGCGAACTTATGTTGTTGAATTATAAGCCAGCTGCTAATTGTCGATTACATAGGTATGGTTTAATTTGATTAGCTACGACCCCACGCACGCCGTATACGTACGACTGTAGCTTTGAAAGTAAGATATCGTCGTGCTGTATTGAATCAAACGCCTTACTAAGATTAAGAAAAAGACCAAGCATGAAACGTTTGTTTTCTATGTTGAGTAAAGGTTTATATATATATATATATATATATATATAGATATAGTATCTATATATTATGGAGATGTTGGTATTCCTTAAATGACACCGGCTACCATAACGAGAAGCGTGAGAAAAATACTATGAATGCAAGAAGGAACATAACAAGGAAAATTAATAAAGGTAAAATATATAAAATATAACCGTAAAAGAAAGTATAAATTAAGTTTCATTACAATTTCGAATAAAATCGACTGTTTGGGAGTCATGCACCGATTTGCTAAATTACATACATAGTCATTCCAGTTGAAATCAACGCACGTTCGCACTTAATAATCACTACACGCATTCTAGTGTCCTTTAGAAAGTCATGAGATGACTAGTTCATGTGCTCGGTCTTGTTATCTGGGTGCATCGTCGGCCACGGCTCCCGCGCCTTGGTCAGAGACAGGTGCTATCATCAGCTTAGCGTCTCCGTCCGCGCTCATGCGACAGCGCAAGCAGAGGTTGGTTGCACTATTTCTCCACGGGGCGCAGTGTTGGCGCAGGCGGCGGATGCGCTCGGATAACAAACCGTAGCATAAAAACCACGTCGAAGTTTGTACGGTCTTTCAGAAATGCCGTAAAATGCTTCCTGTGCCTTCTATCCTGTCTGCAATTTGTTGATTTAGTGTTTTTTGATGACGCTGAGCAATTTTCTACTTGAAACTATGCCCTTGACCACAATATTAAAAAAGTTAATTGACGCAAAGACAATTAACAATTTAATTATCTCAGGGCTTTAATCATTTTTCCAAATAGGCCCATCGTAGCCCGAGGACCAAAAGACACAAGCCTTTTCTTGTGTCGACGCGTAGTTTTTGCAATATCGAATTTGTGCACATTTCGTGAAACACCCTGTATATATAACCGAGGGAGCTGATTCCGTTGATGTTCCTTGTTCGAAGATATAGTGATATTCGGTGATTATATTGTATTTAGCAAAAAAACCTTTGTAATCGGATGTTTATTTTTATTTCCCTCCTTTCTACAGGGTGTTTGGTTTTAGTTTGAGCAGATTTATTACAAAAAGTCTGTAAAAAACACGGAAGCGCGAAGGGCAGATAAGTGAAAGAGGTGGAAAGGAAGCACTAATTCGCGCTTGTTCTGTCTAGGCCTTTCACTTGCCCTTGCCCTTTGCGCTTCAGTATTTACTATGTATAACCAACTCACTCACCAGATAATTTTGGTACACTAATCCGGTTTATGCAGGTGAGTTCTACGTCTAGGGGGACATTATATATAGGCAGCTAATCTTCACGATTAGTCTGATAATTAACTAAAATGTATTAATTATTTTTAATCAGCGAAAATAAACACCAAAGTTGCCACTCGCACAGAAGGCGCAAAGCTATCGATGGGGAAGCGCGGATGATTAGATTATCATGCGCATCTCCCCACCGCTAGCTTTGCGCCTGCTGTAATAGTGGTAACTTTAATGCATCCTCGCGTTCCCCACGTGCTTTAAGTCGTTCTAAATGATTTAGCGGTTTTCGATGATGTTCGCAAGTTTGTAATTGAAATCGCGTTTATTTTGAATAATTTAGAAAGTTAATTTAGAGATTTCAGTTGAGTATCTGAATTATTGTGAAGATTAGCCGTCTATATAATGCATAGGCGGAAAGTTCTCGATTTCCTGGGGAAGGGCCCCGACCACCACACCCCGGGAAACGTTTGAGACGTCTCTTGAAAGAGACGTCCCAGACGTCTGTAATCCCCAGAATAATGTACGATAAGCATGCTGACGGCATGATACCTACCCAAATGCATGTTTTTGTGACCCTGTAATTTAGCCGTCATTGCGGTTGTGGTCAGTGAATTCAGTGGTTCAAGCGCACTGACCGTAATGAATTGTTTTGACGTTTGTGAATACAAAATGGGGCTTACAAAACGTATTACATCGTCTACTTCTGTAGGCTGCAGGTCCACTCTAGATGCCACTGTCGTCATTCGCAACCACTTCCAATGGCTTTCGAAAGAATTTCGAGCACTAGCCTTTATCGCGTTTGCTAATAGTTCGTACAGCTTTCGAACGGGACTGCGGGAAATGTTAGGGAAAATGTATCCACTCACCAGCTCTGGTCACTTTAGGCCCGTTCACACCCTTGCGATCGAGTACGACCGAGAGAGACCAGACCGGTTTTTAAGCCTCTTGCGACGTCTTAGGACCAGCTCCGCTGCAGCGCATCCGGTCCTAAGAGGTCGCAAGAGGCTTAAAACCGGTCTGGTCTCTCTCGGTCGTACTCGGTTGCAAGAGTGTGAACGGACCTAGCTGGTGAGTGGATAAATTTTCATTTATCCACTGGGCGCCAGCTATCGATATGTGAGGTTACCAGGGCGCACATATGAGATTAGTGAGGTGCACAGGGAGGTTCCCGAGGCAATAGTAGTTGCTTTTCCGAAAAGCTCGGGAAAGGGGGGGGGGTGGACGGAGTGGAACCATAGGCGTGCGCACGGGGGGGGGGGGGGGGGCAGGGGGGCGGCCGCCCCCTCTAATCATCTAGGGGCGGGGGCGCAAAGTTGGCCCGACTCGAAGCGCGACTGCGCCGGCGGTATGGTTTCTTTTTCGACGGCATAAAACACCGACGGGGGGGGGGGGGGGGGCGCTCTGGGGAAACCTTGCCCCCCTAATGAGAAATCCTGTGCACGCCTATGGGTGGAGCCCCCCGTAGTCGGCGCCTATGATATGATCCTGGGGCCTTAATCCGGACACTTGGCTAAAATGTCGGCGATAAATCCAGCGGCCTTGACTGGCCGGCGCCTAGATCAAGCGCGGCGGCGGTCAATCACGGCCACCGGATTTCTCGCCGACTTTTTCGCTAGGAGTCCTGATTAGGGAAAATTTATCCACTCACCTACGTAAACCGCATTAGTGCATATTTTACGGCATCGTTTTAAATAAATTTGTTCTAATTAAAATTAAACACTTCGTATATTGAGCATTTTCTAGATAATTTGAAGATATGTCGGTCCGCAGCATATTGTTGATAACGTGTGACAAGGTTGGGCGTATTGTTGTTGATACTGCTTTAACTGGCAAGGGCTTACTTTCTGTCAGCGCCAGGTGCTACGTTTGTCTCAATATTTGTTCATCAAACTATTTACTTCATTTGGGAATGTAGGTTCGAGCGTTATAAAATTTGACACATTTGCTATCTCATTCCTATCACCGATTTCACTGCCAGCTTCACGTTGTTTTGGTGCGCCACTTTTCTATAAAATGATCATTCATAATATTTGCAAGTTCTAAACCGGTTATAAGTTCTCCGTGTGTCAAGCTATTTACCATCTCCCATAGTTTCTTCGGGTCCTTAAACTTGCCTTCAAACTTGTACTTTTCCTTTTTACGTCAGAGCTTAATTTATGCCTCATTTTCTTAAACTGGTATAGCAAATGTTTGACACTGGATTTTACGATATTATTTTTTATGGCATTATTCTTTTAGGTTACTACTGTTATCC